>CM019170.2:3236144-3306532 GCA_009739505.2 Apolygus lucorum | reverse complement strand
CCTTCATCTCAGTTGAGGCTCAATCCCTGGTTTGCGCATCTTTGAGTGCTCGCTGAGCGGGTTGCGCCCGTTTAACAAAAAAAAAAAAAAAGTGGGTCGAAGTAAAATGTTCATAAAATTTCACGTAGAATCTGAATCTGCAATAAAAAATGGGAATTTCCATTTGAAAAAACAACAGTCGGTGCACACTGCGCGCATGCGCGACGCGCGAAAATGTGATGTTCAAATTCTTTGTATAAAATAAGAGGAGGATACTTCGACAAGTTTTTTTTGATTTTCACACAAATAACGGAAATAGAAAGGGTGGTCCGTTACTTATGAAACACCCTGTACACTCGTAGTGATAGATCGGAAGAAACGATGGGATGCATTAGGAGTAGTTTGGTTTCGTATACTACACTTCGTTAAAATATTTCGGGTATAACGACGCCGTTTATACCGATATTCCGCATACAACATGAAAATAAAAGTTATTTGTTAATTTCGCTTTAGGCGATGCGTCAAATCTTATTCCGGCTAGAGAGAGGGGTAAATATCAAGTGAATTTCAAAATGTCTGTTGTTTTGAAGAGCAGCGAACCCAATGTTTTGTTTACCAACCCGTGTGATGAGATCATTTGAACGTGCATTAAAAAATGACGTAGAATTCCACCCTTAATTCTCTGAACCTGCCAGAGTTCCACAGAACCAAAAAACCTCGAATTTTATAAGCGGAACCACGTTTTTCCGCATTGAAACGTACTTTTCTCCACATCTTAGCGGAGTGATGAAATAAAAATTATGATGATACCGTTGGAAAACTGAGTTCTTTGCGCAGTTTTCGTACGTACATGTACATGTACATGAATGCTTTCGAAAAAGTTATGGAAGTCTAATATAGATCGGGAAAGCAATAATTATTGGAAATCACTGGTCTTTGCCTGCAGGGGGGTTATGTTAACCTAGATAACCCTGATTTTTTTAACTAATTTTTTAAATTTTTCGTATGTTTAGTGTCATAGGTGTTGTCTGAAGACAAATTGGCACTCTTGCAATTTTTCCCCATTTTAATGAGGTCATAAATGGGCATCCTTCTAGAAGGACCCAGTAGAATATGCAAGCAACCTCTCTCCATATTCCTTATTCTTATGAGATAACAAATGAGACTCAAGATTGAAAATACACAGTTTTTATTCAATCAAAACTGCATATAAAACCATGTATCATTTAAAATTGACACATTTATTTTGTTTGGAACGAAAGGGAAACGAAGAGTGTAGAAATATTCACAATTTCAGGCATACGGATGTCGCCTTTGTCTTGAAAAATCTGCATGTGCAGCTGCTTCCCTTTTTCCTATCTTTTAGTCTACTCCCGTATCTCCAACGTAGTGTTCTTTCTTACCAAATCTAAAAAGATAAATGAATTCAATAATAAATTATCATTGAAAATGATCGAAAGGCTGCAAAACTGCACGATGAATGTGTCCAAGTATTTGATTTCACTCACTGACAGTCAATCTTGGCTATTTTTATGAAAAAAACCGCTTGCATACGAGTCTGTGCAACGCATTGGGACATTTTCATGTCTTTACCTATTGCTTTTCACCTCACTATAGGATTTGATAACCCACCCTCCGTTGTTGTCAGAATGTGAACCGATTCCGGATTAATTATCTTCTACACTCACGATCATTAGTTTGTAAACAAAATATGAGAACAGTTATGCCCATAGCTCCGCTATTCGTATAGTCAATATGTTATGGAGAACAGGAAATGTTCGTTAAATCGAGAGCTTCCAACGAGTGGGTGAACGATTTTGTGGGTTAAAAAGTGTAGAAAGGAAACAAACCTAACAACGGGGTCGTTGTAAGCGGAAATCATTATAAAGGCACTGCAACACAATTTCGTTACGCAATTTCGTGACAGTTTTTTTGTGCTATGTGCCAGGGCAAAGACATGAAAATGTCAAAACAAATCGAAAAACTCAAGGATGACAACTTTTGTTTGGGACCATGCATTGGTGACTACTCTCTAGGTGAAGTTGAAAGAGACTGGTTTTTTGACCACTTGTACAATTTTTTGGGCTGATTTGGTTTACGGACTCGATGTTTTCCCCCTCTTCATGTTGGAAATATTTTCATTGGAAGTTGATGGTTGGGGTCATCGCTTTCATCATCTTTATCATGAGAAGGAATGCTATTCAAATTTGCAGAAGCAAAAAGTTGACTGCGTGGCAAATTATCAATAACAGGGCTCTCATCCGGTGAGGTCATGAAAGGCATTTGTTGGAGGTAATAAAGTATATCGACTTCCCCTTGACCTATTGCACCAATATTCCCCTCCAAAAATCCAATATATTATTTGATGTAAAAGAAGCAAACTTCTTGTAGAAAAGCGAGAAATACAAAAAATCAGCAAATGAAAAAATATAGGGATGGAACGGTTTTGAATGAGTATTCTACTGACGTCCTTTCAGAAGGATCGACGTGAAAAGTGGTAATAATGGAGACGAAAATGGCAAAATTACATCAATAACATGTCATACCCTTAGTAGAGAGAAGGAACAATGGAATATCAACGACGAAATAAAATGAAAAATGAATAGGTACCTATAGGTACCTATAGGTACTTAGGTACCCATCAACTATGAATTCTGGGTGACCGCTCATGATTGAGGCGCTAGGGAAAAACTGCACTGAGTACCTGTTGGTCGCATACTGAAGACAAAATCGGTCCCAACCCCTCCCCTTGAGATGTAAACAACAGTACAAAGCCATACTGGACCACAGAGGTATCATAATACAGGAGAGAAAATTCGGAAAGTCGACCGAAGTCCCTCATCCTTCCAGAAGGACCTTAGGGCTATCTTTATGTTAATAAGAGACATTATTTCAATGATTGGTTCTCATATTCATGATTCTCAACTCATAAATTTGTCAGATTTTAAAAATAATTCATTCTATTCTTTTAATCCATTTAACTCCGTTTTTAGTGCTAAAAGAAATCGAAGAACGAGAAACTTCCTCAGTGAATGAAGAAACTGGGACAGGGGAAGCAGTACGAAGGTATCATCCGTCAAGAAATCGCGGCCAAACTTAGAAGTTTAGAAGACATGGACAAAGATCTGAAGTCGGTCCTTAAGAAAGATTATAACGAAATGCAAGAAATCAAAGCAGCCACAAACACTTTATTCCACGGTTGAAATTATCACTGTTGTCTCACGTAGGATGTAGGAATCAAGGTTTCGCAAGATGACGCCCTTTGACTGATATGGCACTAATTGAAATGATAATGGAAAATGTTGATGACTACGAAATTGATGTAATCAGCTGATCAGCTATTTTTGTCTAAAGAAATCCTGATCAAAATTTGTCTGTGTGGTGTGCAAATAATAATAAACTAATGAGTATCTCCATGTTGTATCCTTGTTTATTTCACCTTCAGTCCTAAAGGTCCTTTAGTAAAGGAAGCCTTACCTTTTAACCCTTAATTTCCCACTAGTTCGAATAATTTGTTCTTTCGTATTTTTAAAAATTTAAGTGAGATGTATTTTGACAAATCTGTAGAATATTTGAGAAGAAGGTTCCTCAAAGGCCCTATTACAGTCTGTCAGCTCAAGAATGATCTCTCCATGGGCCACACTAGCGCTATGTCTGCAACATCTGTCTATAAAGTCAATTTTGCTAGAGTAGAAGAAAGAAACTTGGAAAAATCCTTCGGATCTGTGCTAGGCACTCAAGAAAGTGGCGCCATGTCTGACGAGGATACCCAACCAGCAGCCTACAAGGTGAGAAATGGGGTAGAAGGTACCTCGAGGGCCCTATTACACTCTGTCGGCGCGAGAATAATTTTTTTCTTCGAATAATTTGTTTTTACTATTACGTTTCTTACACAATCGATAGTTGGAGTATCAAGATAGTCAACGGCTGTCAGTTTTGGGTTAAAAGTGGAAAAACTGTTGCTGATAAAAATCGAACTTCCAAAAAGATACTTCGGGATATTAAGGGTTAAAGGGGGCGACCCTCTAGTGTGATTCCCAGATAGGAGATGGCGCAAAGTTTTCTAATTGACCTCCTGATTTCAAGTAGAAAGTAAATATTAAAACCGCTAAAGAATCGAAGGGTCGCTAAGAAGATAACTTCAAATAACCCACAGCTTTAAAACAATTTACAACAACAAAAATCAGGAAATTAGGAAAATGAACATTTAAAACAGTTGATAAGGTCTTCAGTATTGAGAAATTAACTTTTGATGCCTACCTATCCTTGGTCGTCAGCCAGTTTTGGAGGTTTAGCTGTGATAGGTGTTGAAATTGATTGTTGAGCCCTTTCCTGCAAACAGTTTGTTACATAATTAACAACCACTCTTATTATACAAAATTTAACAAATTACCACCAAAATATGAGAAGAAGAAGGTAAATACGAAAATACCTTCTTTTCGATCCAAATTCGATGAAATTTTCAGGGATTATGTGTGTGGATGGTCAACTATTAGGATAGTACAAGGTACTTGTTTTGGGGTTAGCTACAATGCATCGGATTATCTATACAAACGGGTTATGGATACGAGGAAGCTATGGGCCTCACTGACATGGCAGACGTTTATTCAAATGTAATTTATTGTGAGCAGGAATCGTGGCATAAATTCTTCTCCGCATATTAATATAAATTTCTAACCATTTCTAAATAGAAGTTACGTAGGTACTGATTTTGGTTATTATTTTCAATAATGAACCTTTGGAATGGAACAAGAAAACAATTTTAACCCCCCTCAAAATTTGTTGGTTAGGTACGTTGGTTTACATAGAATTCAAAAATCGAATAAAAATTTTTCCGTCCGTGCGCCGTACGCGCCACTTTTGCCACAGCATTGACCGATTTTGATGAAATTTGGTATGTGGGCTCTGTTTGGGGTCTAGTTGTGCCGCGAAGCTTTTGGTTGATGTAGGTCACTTCTAAGGGTTGAAATTTTGAAAACGCTCTACCTAAAAAAAATTTGATATAAGGTATTGTTTTCTCCACCAATTTAAGATAGTATTAAATTTTTAGAGACCACGCAGAGCTCTGTAGGACAAAACTGTTTACACCCTACGTTAACTTAAGGGTTGGACTTACGATAAATCAGAAACACGAGTGTGAATCACAAAAGAGGCCTAATCTCTGTTCAAATTTTAGCTGACCAAAATACGACTGCTGTAGGTGTAATAAATGCAAGTCCGCCCTTCAGGCAACCATTCCATGCAAAACTTCCATCGAGCAACGCAACTTCCATAAATTGATGTCCGCCAACAACAGCCGAGGACAGTAACAACAGATGTCCGCCAGCAGAAGTCAAGACAGCCGAGCGCCACCATCGCGACCTCCCCCATCGTCCAACCAAGATGGCCGGAGGTTATAAATAGGGGTGCCCCCACCACCTGCACCTCATTCAGTCAGTGACGCGTCTCGCAGCAAGTCGAACCTAGCTACTCGAATCATCCCCTCTAAGTGTACCGGGACAGTGAACGAACTGAGAACCGAACTTGTGATCCCTCGTGACATTAAGTTAAAAGTCGAACTGTCCGTCCGCCAGTCTTTGTCTCCTCGAGCCTTTCGCAAGCCAAGGCCCGAACTCGTGGAACATTGCCGCCTTCTCCAATTTCGCCGATACGATCGATACCCAGTACGATCCCCGAACCGGGACAAGTTTGCACCGCGTTCCAGGCACCCCCTATACAAGCCTTCAAGGAAGAGGCCCTGGTCTACACCGCTACGGAGATCTCCACTATAGATCCAAGCTCGGCAAGGGTGAGCCCATTCCCTCACAACATTCTTGTAAGCGCTTACAATTCAATTTCAAATCTGGCACAACCCCCCCCGTAATCATAACGTCCTGTAAAGAGAAGTTAAAGTATAAGAAAGTAAAACGTAATATTGTGTAAAAGCAAAAACCCCTCTTGTATAAACATATAAGTAAATTCGTAATATTTGTAAAACGTAAAACGCCTTGTATAAAAGCTTGACAGATAATTAGCTTATTGTTTCATCAGCAATTTACGAAGTCAACGTATTTTTAAAGTATTGAACATTGTCGTAGTCATACATAAAACGTATTCTATTCAACATAAATGTTCCTAGTGAAATAAGGAAGTCGCAATTATATATTACTACAAATTGAAGTATACATATTATTTCTTCAGCTCCATCAGAGCAATATTTCTAAGTCCGCTTCACGGCGACAGTTGGAAGTTTCATGAATAAAAACCCTTCGTGTTTTTAAACTTGTGTACTTATTTCAAAGGTTTACCTTTTCAACTATTCAGGTTACTTGCAGGTAAAAAGGTTAATAATCCCTGAGATATTTTTGACCAGGGTGGTGGCAGCGACCACTTAGGAAATCCCCACAGGTAGAGTCATCGACCCTCGAACCTTCAGTACGAGGTACGACCCAACCCTTAGGATACCTAAGTACAAACACAGCAAAAATTCACTAAGTCTGAAAGGATCAGGATTGTAAATAATAACACACATAAATATATTATAACAGCAATTTTTATTACAACATTATCACAAAGTATAAACGTAATACATATTCCAGTAACCTAACACTCGCACTACCATAATTCTTTTGTCATGAAATTTGTGTACTTATTGTAGAAGCAAAGTCTTCAAGTAATAATCATAACTCAGTATAATATTTCAAAGTATCATTTGATAATAGGAGTCATTTCTACTTCGCACACCTATTCAAGAAAATCTAATCTACAATTGCAACTAATTCGTATAAATTATCGACGACGAAAATCACGTTCCCACGTCGGTGAATAGTCGTCAGGATCTTGTAATCTAGAAACTCATAAATTCAACAATCCTACCTTTTGTTAACCCAATTGGTGGCAAAGGTGTACTTTTGGTAAAGTTCCCTCAAATCCCATCAATTTGGTCGGACATAACACAGTATTAGCAAAATAGAAATAACATATCCTTTTTACCATACCCAATTATCTCAATAGGGTAACAATCACAATTGGTGACCAGCTGTGGGATCAAAGAAAATTAAGGTTTTCGGGACCCTAAAAACGAAGCAAGTATAACCGTTTGAAGTTGAAGAGCGTAAAACTGTTGAAATCTGTACGTTATTAATAGTAGTAATTGTTGCGTCAATTTTACGACTTAACTCAAAATTTGCGACACATTGCAGTACACACATTTGTACAACAAAAAATTCAGCCGGAAAGAGAGAGGAGCGCAGAGAGTTTATTTCAGTACGCAATTCGTACTTCATTGTTCTTGTGCATGTAACAACTATTCACTCCACACTCCGCCGAATTCCGTTCGTACCGATATTCCGTGCATACCATAACTCAGTTCGACCCAATCTCGAACCATACCAGTTCATTGTTCGTACCAATTCACAGTACGAAACCGATTCGAGACACGACAGTACTCTGTTCGAACCCATTTTCAGTTCGAACCAGAACGGAGCTCGACCCGATCCGAACATCAGATCAGGGCGTGGTCCGTACCGATTCACCGATCGAACCAATAGAGTACTCGAACCAGTCCACTGTTCGTACCGAGCGACGATTCGCACCGATTCGCCACTCGTACTGACCCTCTAGTAGAACCTGAGTACAGAACGAACCGCTTCTCGGTTCGGACCGATTCGATTCAAAGAACGGACCGGTACAAGTAAATTCATATTTCATAGATTTGAACAAATTTTAAATTTCGATTACAATATATTGACACCGTCAGGAAAAGTTCCTTGGGTAGAAACTTGGATCCGATCTTACGTAGCCCTTCGACTACTGGGTTCAGTGTTGCGGGAGACGTGAAGTGTTTGCAATTTCGATTTTTGCCCGGGCCTTTTCTCGTTCTTTCATTTTTTTTGACTGTGACAAAATATCGAACGACATCATGGACGACCCTACGGAGTTGGCAAATGCCATGACGGAGGCGATGAATCAGTTGGGAGAGTTCTTCCGAAAAGCTCAGCCCCCGATCCAAGGAGGATCAACGTCACAACAGAGAGACCTTCCTCGTTCCCTGTTCTTAGAAATTGAACCGTGGAACCCCGATGAACCCGATTCCATCTCGGCCGCATCATTTTTCGCTGAGGTAGAACAGGCGACACAAGATTTGGACCAGGAGCAGCGACTGCGATTTTTGCGCACACGTCTCAGGGGAGGAGCCAAGAGGTTCCTACAGGAAGACCTTGGAGCCCAACCATACAACGCGCTACGCCAAGCCATACTCCAGTGGTACGAGAGCGAGGATCCCGAGAAAGCGATGATACGCTTATGGACCACAAAACGACAGCCAGAAGAAAGTATTCGGCGATTCGCGGAAAAACTGATATCTACCGCGAAGACCGCAGTGCGAAACGAGATCGAACTCACAGCCGCGCAACGAAAGGAGTGGGTGAGAACAAAAACCCTTCGTGCAGTTCATAAGAGGTGTCAATAAAGAAATTAGCCCCTTTTTACAAAGCAACCCTCCCGACACCCTCGAAGAAGCTGTGAAACGAGCGGAAGATCTCGAGGACGCAACGCAGAGTGAACCAGTCGCCGACTTCAAGTGGGACGTCGCGGGAGTCCTAAATAAAGATAACCTCAAATGCTACACTTGCGGGGAGGCGGGACATTTTTCCGGAAAATGCCCTCAGAAAGCGAACCCTCAAGGACCACCAAAAACTCCGACAACAACATCACCATACGCAGGACAAGCGAAAGCACCTTGGAAACAGCCTTCGCCGACCCCTCGATACCCCTGTTTGTATTGCGGAGAGTACAACCACTTTCCAGTAAATTGTCCTCACGGCATACAAAGCACAATCTTCTGTGATTTCTGCGGCGCGCGAGAGCATTTAGAAAACGAATGCTTGCGGAAAAAGAAGATGCTGCCGGTATCGCACCCGCGCGGAAACATCGCCGGACCTGCAGCAGCCGTAGCGACTCAGTCACCTGAAGATATCCCCGAAGAGGAAGTGCGGGGCGATGAAATCGTAGCTTTCCAAGCAACTGTCAACTGCACGACAAGACCCATGATAAGGATGAAAATTGGATTGGGAAAATATAATAGAGATGTGATACTGGACACTGGAGCTGCGGTCTCTGCTCTATCGCACCCGGTACCCGGAGTGCCCGTGAAACCTACGACCACCGAGCTCTGGGGAGCGGATGGCCAAAGGTTACCATTGCGCGGAACGCAAGAATTGCTGGTGCGAATAGGAGACAAGAGGACTTCGCATCGATTTTACATCTTCCAGAGGCCCGACTCGCATCTAGATCTAATGGGGTTAGACCTGTTAGGAAAATTTCCCATTGAAATAAAAACAGACACCGGACTCATCACCATGATGAACGCCGAAACCGGAGGACAAATGATACTCGGAGCGGTGTTGGAGAGTTACAAAATGTTGAACCACCTGCGTCAGCTGAAAATAAAATCAAAGGGAGAAGCATCTTCCCGATCAACACTCTCGACGAGTCCAACGACGAAACGAAGACCATCCTCGAACCCCAACCCCCAACTTTACGATCCCCGTGAACCAACGGCGAAGAAGAGTCGACCAAACCGCGAAGGTGAAACGGCGGCTAAGAAGAGTCTATCGAACCCTGAAAAACAACCAGCCGTAGGAGCCGTGATTCCCGAGAATTTGCAGATCCTGGAAGAACTCCCGATAGAGGTCTGGGACGATCGACCCTCGCGTGAGGAGAATTCGCTGTACATCAAGCAGCAGCTGAGCCACTTAGTGAAGAATGACCGGGAGAGGGTAGAAGATTGCCTTCTACGGAACATACATCTGTTCGACAAACCCGGACGAGATGGTTGCAGCATGGATATATCTCACGAAATCGAGACGGGCGACGCAGAACCCACATGTAGAAAACCCTATCCGGTACCACATGCCTTGAGAGGATTTGTAGAGGATCAGGTGCACGACATGCTGGCAGAGGGAGTGATTCGACCATCGAAGAGCCCGTGGAACGCGCCGATCGTAGTGGCGAAAAAGAAAACTCCACCAGGAGAACCCCAAAAATGGCGGTTTTGCACCGATTACCGCGAATTAAATTCAATCACAAAGGGAAACAAGTATCCGATCCCCAGATTGCTAGAAACGTTATCGCTTATGGGAAACAGTAAATGGTTTACCACCCTCGATTTAACCATGGGATACCATCAGATACCTGTTGCTGCCGAGTCCCAAGAAAAGACTGCTTTCACTGCCCTTAACCGACACTTTGAATACACCAGAATGCCATTCGGTTTAAAGAATGCACCAGCGACATTTCAGGCGGCGATGAATGACGTCCTTGACGGAGTCATAGGTAACGGATGCCTCATCTACTTGGATGATGTCATCCTTTTTACCGAAGACGTCGATACCCACTTGGAATTACTACAGACTGTGCTGAAGCGTTTCGAAGAAACAGGCTTCAAACTCAATCTGAAAAAGTGCGAATTCTTAAAAGACAGAGTGAACTACCTGGGACACGTCGTCACAGCAAACGGAGTTGAAATGGACCCGGAGAAGATCAGTATTATCCGAAATCACCCAGTTCCAACTACTACAAGAGATGTGCGGGCATTTCTCGGATTAGCGGGATTCTATAGGAGATTTATAGAAAACTACTCCGAGATCGCTGTTCCACTCAACAAGTTGCTACGGAAAAATGAACCATTCCTGTGGACCGAGGCGCAACAGACGGCGTTTGACACATTGAAGGAAGCCCTAATGACGAGGCCGGTACTAGCGTACCCCGACTTCGGGTCTCCATTCGTATTGTCTACCGACGCGTCTGGAAAAGCCCTTGGCGCCATACTGTCACAGGAGCGAGACGGCGAGAGTCACCCCGTCGCGTACGCCAGCCGAGTGTTGAACGATGCAGAAACCCGTTATTCCACTACTGAACGAGAATTACTTGGCCGTGGTCTGGGCAGTACGGCACTTTCAGGAGTTCCTGTTAGGACGTCGCTTCATACTCCAGACGGACCACGCAGCCCTCACTGCAGCGATGAACATCAGGGACCCCACATCTCGGATCGGAAGATGGATACTCCGGTTGACCGAATACGAATACGAGACAAGGTACCGACCCGGCTCAAAGATGAACCATGTCGACGGATTGAGTAGGATACCCATTGGCGCGATAACCAATCTGAGTATGCCACGAGAGTTGCTACTGGCAGCCCAAGCACTGGATCCCTGGATCAGGACCCTAGACCGAGACAACGCAAACCCGAGAATCCGCAAGGAAGGAGACTATTGGAAATTCGCAGCGGACATAGACGGACGCGAAGTGCTGGTACCACTGATACCGCAGACCCTGCGTCGATGGTTTTTAACGAACTGTCACGAGCAGTTGTGGGCAGGACACCCCGGAGTGGACGTCACTGAAAGCATCAGCCCGACGCTATGGATATTGGAAACGGATGGCCAAGGATGTGAAGAGTTTTGTGCAAAGTTGTCCGCAGTGTCAGCAACGAAACACTCCAAACAACCTCAACCCCCCAATCCAGCGACCGGAATTGCCTACCCGCGTCGGACAGATCGTAGGGATTGATTATGTCGGTCCCCTGAAAGGAACCACGACCACGCGATATTTGTTGACAGTGGTCGACCATTTCTCAAAATACGCGGAAGTATACGTGGCACCAAACTGCACCGCCGAAACGACCGCCCGACTGCTGACATCAAGGTACCTTCCCACACACGGAGCGCCGGAGGTGCTCGTGTCGGACCGAGGGGCAGCATTTGTCTCCAGCGTCATAAAAGAGTTATGCTCGAAGTGGAATATTCGACATATTCAAACCTCCGCTTACCATCCGCAAAGCAACGGTGTTTGCGAACGGTTCCACCGTACCCTCGCAAATATCGTTGCCAAGCTTCAGGAGAATATGAAAGGCTGGGAGGCAGCATTGCCATTCGCGCTAGCAGCATATCGAAACCTACCTCACCACAGTACTGGATACTCACCGTTCCAGCTGACGTATGGACGTGAGGTAAGGCTCCCGAACACCAGCGAGCTTACGAGCGCGACCGGAACCACCCGAGACTCTCCTGAACCGTGCTTTCAGAAAATACGAAAAATCGCGGAAGGACAGATCAAGCGAGCGTGGCACGCCCGCGAGAAAGCCATAAATAACCGACGACACATGCGAGAACTGGAGGTAGGACAACCAGTCTACGCCCGACAAATGGTTGCTCCGACGGAGGCTACGCGAAAGTTCTGGAGCCCATGGATAGGACCCCTTACCATCGTGAAGCGACTGACGGATGTCAACTACGAAGTCGCCGACGTCACCGGCAAGACAACGAGATACCACCTCAGCAGGCTGAAGCCCGCATTCGTGGAACGTATCCCAGATGAGGCCATCACACGGGAGGAGCCGCACAGGCGCGAGGTCCCCGTACCGAGACCAACAACTGAGGTTCCACGGACGAGCCAAGACGCCTGGTCCGACCTTGAGGACGAAGTGGAGCCGGAGCTCGTCGAACGACCCTGCGTAACCCCAGATCTCGAGCGTCTACAACAGGCCCAGACGCGATCCCCAGAAGATCCGGTCACTCCAAGAACGGCACTCACCACCGACACCCCCACCGGAGCAACTCCGTACGGTCTGCGACCCAGAAAGGTCATTGATTATAAAAAGCTGCACACTGGAAAAGTCGCGGTGATAGATATTGGACCAGACGAAGAAGCCGGATAACCTGCAAAAGAAAACTGATTTAACAAAAAAAAAAAAATTTTTTAAACACCAAGGGTATAACATGTATATTAATTGTAAACTATGGAACACTATAACCTGTAAACCTGAGAAAGAACTGATTTTTTTTAGAAACTTACCTTGCATTCATTCCCTCACCCAAAGCCCTGGACCCGTGGTCGAGTAGGAGGTTGAGAGGATCGATCCATCCTGTAGGTACCGGGAACAAGACGGATGTCCAAACAGTATTAAGGATAGGAAAGCACACCCCGGTATCGCGATCGCGTTCGGATAAGGCGGAGAGGTGGAGTGGAGTGAGAGAGAGCCAAGGGTAGTCAGTAAGATGGCTGGGTTTTTTGTTACAGGACTATGGCGTTTCCCCGGCCCCGTATAGAGCCAGTACCAGACGTGGAAGTAGGAAGTCATGAATGGGTGGAGCTCACAGTAAGATGTATCGCGCAGTTGCAAAGTTGGATACTAGACTTCGGGAAACATGCCTGACCAGCAGAAAGAAATCGTGACCTGCATAGCAAATCTCTCACAAAACATGAGCAAGGCAATTCGCTCTGGCGCAGCAAACGCCGCCTCAGCTGGGACGCCGACCCCAATAGAGGAATTGCGTTGCGAGTTACGAGGATTGGAGCAGCGAGTCTTGGCAATCCAGAGCAGTAATGAACTGAACCAGACCAGCACTTCGCTCGAACGAGCCTGGGAATCGGCAAACGAGGCACAAACGTCCACGCCAAGGAGACGCGCGCGAAAGCCCTCCTCGTCGTCATCATCTTCTTCCTCAGACTCGGAGGAGGAGGACCAGACCAAAGGAAAGCAGAAACCACCTGCGGCCAAACGAGTGGAGACCGAGGACCCATCACCAGCGTTCTCTCCCATCACGCCAGCTCACACAGACGAATCAGGAAACCTCAGCGTAGCACCTTGCCCAGTCTGCGACAAGACACCGAAGGAGTTTATAAAATTCCGCTGTGCCAGTTGTAAGAGCTTCTGGAACAGGCTGGTGGCATCGTGTCAGAAGTACGCACCAGAGCATCCATCGTTTCCCCAGCCCTGCCTGAGAAGCGAACACATCGAGACGCGCCCACCTAAGTGCCAGGGATGCAGACAGTTGGCGGTATGAGACAGCCCTGCGAAAAGTCTACCCAGAAACGAAGCTAACGATCCCATCCGTAGTCGAGGAGAAGTAGCCGATGAGGGCATCGGCCTGCGGAGAAGAGGGGGATGTAATAAATGCAAGTCCGCCCTTCAGGCAACCATTCCATGCAAAACTTCCATCGAGCAACGCAACTTCCATAAATTGATGTCCGCCAACAACAGCCGAGGACAGTGAACAACAGATGTCCGCCAGCCGAAGTCAAGACAGCCGAGCGCCACCATCGCGACCTCCCCCATCGTCCAACCAAGATGGCCGGAGGTTATAAATAGGGGTGCCCCCACCACCTGCACCTCATTCAGTCAGTGACGCGTCTCGCAGCAAGTCGAACCTAGCTAACTCGAATCATCCCCTCTAAGTGTACCGGGACAGTGAACGAACTGAGAACCGAACTTGTGATCCCTCGTGACATTAAGTTAAAAGTCGAACTGTCCGTCCGCCAGTCTTTGTCTCCTCGAGCCTTTCGCAAGCCAAGGCCCGAACTCGTGGAACATTGCCGCCTTCTCCAATTTCGCCGATACGATCGATACCCAGTACGATCCCCGAACCGGGACAAGTTTGCACCGCGTTCCAGGCACCCCCTATACAAGCCTTCAAGGAAGAGGCCCTGGTCTACACCGCTACGGAGATCTCCACTATAGATCCAAGCTCGGCAAGGGTGAGCCCATTCCCTCACAACATTCTTGTAAGCGCTTACAATTCAATTTCAAATCTGGCACAACCCCCCCCCGTAATCATAACGTCCTGTAAAGAGAAGTTAAAGTATAAGAAAGTAAAACAAAATATTGTGTAAAAGCAAAAACCCCTCTTGTATAAACATATAAGTAAATTCGTAACATTTGTAAAAACGTAAAACGCCTTGTATAAAAGCTTGACAGATAATTAGCTTATTGTTTCATCAGCAATTTACGAAGTCAACGTATTTCTTAAGTATTGAACATTGTCGTAGTCATACATAAAACGTATTCTATTCAACATAAATGTTCCTAGTGAAATAAGGAAGTCGCAATTATATATTACTACAAATTGAAGTATACATATTATTTCTTCAGCTCCATCAGAGCAATATTTCTAAGTCCGCTTCACGGCGACAGTTGGAAGTTTCATGAATAAAAACCCTTCGTGTTTTTAAACTTGTGTACTTATTTCAAAGGTTTACCTTTTCAACTATTCAGGTTACTTGCAGGTAAAGAGGTTAATAATCCCTGAGATATTTTTGACCAGGGTGGTGGCAGCGACCACTTAGGAAATCCCCACAGGTAGAGTCATCGACCCTCGAACCTTCAGTACGAGGTACGACCCAACCCTTAGGATACCTAAGTACAAACACAGCAAAAATTCACTAAGTCTGAAAGGATCAGGATTGTAAGTAATAACACACACAAATATATTATAACAGCAATTTTTATTACAACATTATCACAAAGTATAAACGTAACACATATTCCAGTAACCTAACACTCGCACTACCATAATTCTTTTGTCATGAAATTTGTGTACTTGTTGTAGAAGCAAAGTCTTCAAGTAATAATCATAACTCAGTGTAATATCTCAAAGTATCATTTGATAATAGGAGTCATTTCTATTCGCACACCTATTCAAGAAAATCTAATCTACAATTGCAACTAATTCGTATAAATTTTCGACGACGAAAATCACGTTTCCACGTCGGTGAATAGTCGTCAGGATCTTGTAATCTAGAAACTCATAAATTCAACAATCCTACCTTTTGTTGACCCAATTGGTGGCAAAGGTGTACTTTTGGTAAAGTTCCCTCAAATCCATCAATTTGGTCGGACATAACAAGTATTAGCAAAATAGAAATAACATATCCTTTTTACCATACCCAATTATCTCAATAGGGTAACAATCACATAGGTAGCATCTATGGTTGGTAGGTGGTGACAATGGCAAAGCCAAGTTCTTTGCAGATGAGTGATCTATATAGTAAAATAATATAAAATGGAAAAATAATAAAATAAAAACCTTTTTAACAAAAAAATGGACCGACCTCAAAAATTATGTCTGTAAACACCAAAAAGGGAAAAATAATAATCTCAGCGAATACATACTTGATGTAGTAGGTTGTTGGACATAGATATCTAGTCAACAGATGGTATGTTGGAATTCCAACAATTATTTTTAGAGTGATTCACACTTATTGTCACTCATATCCTCCATCATACGATAGCAGTGACATACTGCCCAACAGTTTTGGAACACTTATATCTACTTGTATTCATGTTTTGTATTGCACGATTGACGCATGTTATAATACTCACCAGATCATGTGAGTAGTACCTAAAAACCACAGCGTATCCAGATTGGTAGGTAGGTACACATTGAAGTTGCCGCTGTGAGCCCCAGCTCACGGATTTAATCCAAAAGTAAAGGGGTGAGCAACCACCATCTACGCTCCCCTTCCTCCACCACCGAAAGTCAGTAGACCGGAGCGGGCATTGTACCGCCCCCGCTCCAGGGCGCCACCACCATCTTCAGGCGCCCGCCACCAGAAGCGCTCATGTCACCTTGACGTCACCATCCGCCAATCACGGGCCACCGCGGGGACTTCCACAAAGAAATCAACTGGTGACCGCGTGGAGCGGCCATAACCTCCCCAGTCTTTGATGCGAACATCCACGCTCTCTTGCCCAAGATAGATACGCTTATCGAACCCCCTGTGCAAGTCAGTCGCTGGATCCCCTCAGTAATATTCCGGTGAGAGCCCTGCCGCCCGCGAGTTTATTATTTGAGCCAACCCCCCTGTTCAACCTGGTAAGACTTCGTGACATCCAGCTTGAACACCCATCCCCCGAGATCTTCTCAACGCACTACCGACGGATTTCCTACGGGCCCCGACGCTGTGAGTGTAATAAACCAAATATCTATACATTGGCCAATGATAGTTGTGTTCGAATGGTGTAGATGTAAATCAAGTCATAGTAAAGTAAAGAACATTTTAGTAGTAAAGTTAGTCAGTCAAGACAAGAGTCAAAAGTTGTTGAAATTGAGTAAAGTCAGTCGTAAAGTTGTAATAAGAGAAAGAGAGAAGGAGAAATCAAACGCACATATTTCATGTAAACCATTTATTTGTATTAATTGTACTTGCTTGCAACAGAACTTAACGTAGAGTCAAATTTCCTTTATTTTCATTAAAACGTTCCTATTAGATTGTACAATTTTGCATTTCTCATTTAATTCACCTTATTCCGTAACAGACAGGTTTACGTGTGAACGCACTCTTTTCGTGCGATCACACCTTTTTAGTGCAAAAATACATTGTTTTAGTGCGACGCATTGTTTTCGTGCGTGCGCCAATTTCGCCGTGCACTCGTATCATTTTTCGTGCACTCTTAGTTCCCTTCAGGAATCGAACTTCCGTCCTTCAGACATAACAATAATATTTCGAAACAATCAGTAATCAACCCTTCAGGTGTTACCTTGATATTGAGAGCCTTCAGCTACCTCCGAGCCGCTACAGCTGTCTACCAGGTAATTATCATTAAATTCATTAAATTTAGATTACCTTTTTATTTATGTCAATATAGCCTCTCAACCTATATTTGGATCGGTTTTAAAACGGGCTTACTCGAGAATCTTAAATTCAACGGTGAAGCCCAAAGCTTACAAATGGTGGCAGCGCGTTAGGATTATCACATTCGAAAATTACCTTCAGTAATTAACGAATGCGATTAGGAGTGCAAGCTTCACTTGCAACGAACTCACAAAATAGGAAAAGTAAGCAAACCAATCCGACATAAATATTTCGAAGCAAATCGAAATCGGAAGTCAAACGGTCGAACTGTCTGAAAACAGAATAGGTGGAAAATAGGTAGGATGTGCATCCATTTTTGTTATTCTTAGGAAAAGTGACACCAGCACTCCCTATTTGCCTTTCGTTGGCTGAATCGCCTTGTGATTTAGACAGAAACAGACAGACAAGACAGATTTTCTTTCCTTCCAGTGGAAGTATTTTACCAATTGTGACCACACCAACAAAACCTATCGTACAACATGTCGCTCAACTTTTTGACAAATGGCGATAGGGATGATGACGACACACCTTCAACGGCAAATACCGAAGCCATTGAGGTGATGACCCAAACCATGAGGGAAATGAACTTACTCCTTCAACGGTTAAACACGAGTTCAACCGACAACAACCGAGACGAGATTCCGCGTTCGGTGTCTTCCGAAATTGAGCCATGGGATCCGGATGCAACGGGCGCGATAAGTGTGACCTCGTTTTTCGCTAATTTCGAAATGGTAGCCGCGGACTTAAATTCACGACTCAAATACCGCCTTCTCCGTACAAAAACCCGAGGTACTGCAAAACAATTCTTGATTGACCGGGATGATTCGTTAGATACGGATAACGTGTACGAAGCGGCAAAAGCGGATATGATCACGTGGTTTCAGAAAGAAAACCCCCAACACGCAGCCGCGCTCTTGTGGACGGTGAAACGAAACTCTAGCGAGACGCTCCGCCAGTTCGCCGACAGAGTGCGTAACCTTGCACGCTGCACAGTAATGGAAGAGGGGAAGACGCTCCGCCGACCTGAAAAAAATGAATGGGTCGAAACCAAAACGTTGAGTGCATTCATCCGGGGAGTAGAGAAACAAGTGAGCGCATTTCTTGTCGCAAACCGACCACGTTCACTACAGGAAGCGCTGAAAAAAGCGGAACAACTCGAAGAAACCCTCGAGACAACACCCGACCTTGACGAAAAATGGGAATTAGCGGCCGTTAGTGGAGACCGTAGATGCTACAGCTGTGGCAGCCTGGAACACTTCGCTGCAAAATGTCCCAAGAAGAACGAACCGCTACCCAGATACCAGAGAAGAAATGACGAGGATCGACGACGGGAACGATCGGAGGACAGAAACGTCGAAACGAAACCCCCGCCACGTTTCCCGTGCATGTTCTGCGCGGACTTTGCACACTATCCGATCGACTGTCCGTTTAACCCGCAAATGGCAATTTTCTGTAACTTCTGTGGAGCCAGAGAGCATTTGGAAGAGAATTGCTTTAAAAAGAAAAAGCTCCTTCCAATATCAAACCCCGAACGAGAACCGGCGCACGCCATGAGAATAGTGCGGTATCAGATCCAGTCGGGTGATACACACATACCGGCCGTGGAGGCTCCGGTGACGAGAAACCTGACCGTTATTGCGGAGTTGGGTCCCGAGTCAAGGGAAATGATAATCGATACGGGTGCCGCGTTTTCGGTGTTGGCGACCCCCGTAAAGGGCGTCCCAATGAGACCAACGCGTAGGATGGCCTGGGGAGCGGACGGACTTCTACTGCCATTCGCCGGAGAGCAAACCCTGATGATGAAAATCGGCGACACCACGTTCAAGCATACTTACCTGGTGTTCGCAAGAAAAAGCGCGACCTTGGACCTGATTGGATTGGATATTCTGCGAAAGGTGTCGTTAACTTTGAACCTGGGATCCGAAATGACCGTTCAGGCGTGCACGGACGAGGAACCATCACCGTACTCTGTGGAAATTGACCCAGGACGAAGGCCTTCGGGGAGCGCGTTGCGGCCGGAAGGGCGGGAACCAAGGGTGTCTGCAATTCGCCAACCAAAATGCGGACCGGACACCCCCTTCCCCAGTACCTTTTCGGCTGTAACAGCCCTTTCCGAGAAGGGTCGTCGAACGGACGTGCGGGATAGTGCACCCGCACAGGATCTGGAACCGAACGGAAAGAGGGTCTCGTATGGCGAGCCCCTAGAAGAAATTGTGCCCGCCAAAAACATGGAGGACCTACCAGAAGAAGATGGACACCCCGAGTTGCGATTGCATGAGAATTCGGGAGGAAGCCGCATGGAAACTGATACGCCTGCGCACGCCGATACATACGGACAGGATGAGACCAGTTCTGACCACGGATACGGAAAACGTATCGACACGCCCATGAGTTACGACCGTAATCCACCGAACGGTCTTGAGGAATTATCACTGGACAGAGACGAAGAATATCCTGCGACGGACGCAAAAGAAGCCGGAACTATCGGAATCGTTGGCGGAAAAATGCCAAGAGAAAATGAACGCGGAAGATACTACCAACCGAAAAATGAACCTCAAAACCCATTGAATCCTCCTGAAAGGAGTGTTAAGCGGGAGTATCACGAAAATGGTACCGCGACGCTGAATTTTCCCCGAGAAATGATCATGGCCGCACAAAAGCGAGACGCATGGATCCAGATGACCGTTCCCCACCACGAGAGAAACAATCTACGTCGGAATAACGGCGTGTGGGAACTAAAGACCAAACAGACCGACCCCAAATCATGGGTTCCCCTCATTCCCGAATCTATGAGAGAATGGTTGATAAATCGGTGCCATCGAAGTGTCGAAACTGGTCATGTTGAAAAGGAGACCACCCTCAACATGGTGAAAAGGCTAGGGATTTGGCCTAACCTGACAAATGACGTGCGGGAACAGATAAAACGCTGCGGAACGTGCTCCCGACGAGATCAACCACTTGGACCCAAACATTCGAATCGGGGATCTGCGTTTGTGAGGGGCGTGCCGAACGATGCGTTCGCGAACCCGTTCGAGTTCGAACCTCGCACGAAAACCATTCACCCCGCCGTCCATCCGCCGGAGAATAAACCTGGAACAGGAGAGAAGTACTTACCTGATGAAAACAAGAAGCCATCATGGAAAATGAAATCGGGAGTACCTTCACCTTCAACCCGCCACAATGCCAGACCGCCCGATGAAGTCCCGGCCGAGGCGATCGCACGCACGCGCACGCATGGCGTAACGCATCGACTCGAAAGCCATGTCGATCCGAATCCGACCCCTAACGAGGAGGGTTCCAACAATGCACCGTCGTCTTACGAAGAATACGAAGAGACATTGGAGGATCCCCCGCCCAAAAGAAGTCGGAATGAAGTCGACCACGACGAGCCCAGATACGTGCTGCGCAGACGAGCCACCCCGGTAGATTATCGTCGCCTCCACCTTGGAAAGAATTAATAACATACTTACATACTAATAGGACGTAACACCGACCGACTATAACTAATGTAAAGCTATACTTGTAGATCCTTCAGATCGAAAAAATTTATTGGATCCTTCAGATCAAACTACTTACATGCAAATTATTACAACACAATTTAACGGATTCCATTGCACATTGGAACACAACGATCATCAATTAAAAACAAGGCCGTAACTTCCCCCTATTTAAATTTGATCACTTTTCCTAAGCTGGATGACACATTAGGATTTTCGTTTGTTGTAGGGATAGCATGGCGCAAGAACAGATAGAGGAGTGGATCGCCGATGGAGGATCTCCGACCCCCGACCCTATTATACAGATCTTAAGGGAGCGAGTTAGGGAGGAGCAAGACCGGGTATAGGATCACCCACCCGGGTTCTTGGAGACGCCGGAACCGACGCCTACCCCATTTCTCCAGTTGGAAAGCTTATTGAATTACATTCGGTTTACCGACTGTGCCGAAACACACCTGGCCAGAAAGACCAACTGCCATGCAGCGATGATGACGGTGGTGGAGGTGGCGAAGTGGGTCCCTTCCTATCAACGCATCATCGAGGAAAGGGATGCGCTCCTCGATCGCCAAGAACGATGGGCCGTTGAGCGCGAACTCTTGATCCGCGAGCGCAATGCGGCCAAGAAAGAGTTGGCGGAAACTGCTGCACAGCTGTCTGCAGAGCCACCTGCGGCGAGGACTGGAGACTCTGAGGCGTCCGCACCTGTGACCGCAGAGCCACCTGCGGCGACGACTGCAGAGGTAGAAGCGGAGGTAGTCGACGCACCAACTCTCTCGCCTGCTCCGGCTCAGGAGCCTGATGGGGAGGCAGACTCGCCCACGGAATCCCCAACGAAGCTACCCGCGGACAAGACTCCACGGCGACGGTCTTGCCAAATCTATTCATCGTCATCGGAGTCAGAAATCACCTGGGTCCCAACACCAACCCACGAGCCAGAGCAAACACCAGGAAGTGAGGCAACCAACTCACGGCCCAAGCTGACGGTGCGACTGACGAGGAAAGCCAAGAAGAACCAGCTGACATGTCCGGTGTGCACTCGTCCAACACCTCGCCTCTACAGTTTTAGATGCCCAGCGTGTAAGGAGTTCTGGCACAGGCTCCGAGCGACTTACCACCAAGGCCGACCCATTCCTTCTTGCTCCCAGGACCACTCGGGGAAGCGTGACCCCATCGGATGTCGGGGCTGCCAACGATACAGATACGAGCTGGCTCTCAGGAAGGCACATCCTTCCGTCCCTCTGCCAGTACCCAGTGTCATCTTTGATGACTCTGGCTCACGAAGGGGCGGAGGATGTGAGCCCCAGCTCACGGATTTAATCCAAAAGTAAAGGGGTGAGCAACCACCATCTACGCTCCCCTTCCTCCACCACCGAAAGTCAGCAGACCGGAGCGGGCATTGTACCGCCCCCGCTCCAGGGCGCCACCACCATCTTCAGGCGCCCACCACCAGAAGCGCTCATGTCACCTTGACGTCACCATCCGCCAATCACGGGCCACCGCGGAGCCCTGCGCAGTACTCGCCGTTGGAGGGTGGGGACTTCCACAAAGAAATCAACTGGTGACCGCGTGGAGCGGCCGTAACCTCCCCAGTCTTTGATGCGAACATCCACGCTCTCTTGCCCAAGATAGATACGCTTATCGAACCCCCTGTGCAAGTCAGTCGCTGGATCCCCTCAGTAATATTCCGGTGAGAGCCCTGCCGCCCGCGAGTTTATTATTTGAGCCAACCCCCCTGTTCAACCTGGTAAGACTTCGTGACATCCAGCTTGAACACCCATCCCCCGAGATCTTCTCAACGCACTACCGACGGATTTCCTACGGGCCCCGACGCTGTGAGTGTAATAAACCAAATATCTATACATTGGCCAATGATAGTTGTGTTCGAATGGTGTAGATGTAAATCAAGTCATAGTAAAGTAAAGAACATTTTAGTAGTAAAGTTAGTCAGTCAAGACAAGAGTCAAAAGTTGTTGAAATTGAGTAAAGTCAGTCGTAAAGTTGTAATAAGAGAAAGAGAGAAGGAGAAATCAAACGCACATATTTCATGTAAACCATTTATTTGTATTAATTGTACTTGCTTGCAACAGAACTTAACGTAGAGTCAAATTTCCTTTATTTTCATTAAAACGTTCCTATTAGATTGTACAATTTTGCATTTCTCATTTAATTCACCTTATTCCGTAACAGACAGGTTTACGTGTGAACGCACTCTTTTCGTGCGATCACACCTTTTTAGTGCAAAAATACATTGTTTTAGTGCGACGCATTGTTTTCGTGCGTGCGCCAATTTCGCCGTGCACTCGTATCATTTTTCGTGCACTCTTAGTTCCCTTCAGGAATCGAACTTCCGTCCTTCAGACATAACAATAATATTTCGAAACAATCAGTAATCAACCCTTCAGGTGTTACCTTGATATTGAGAGCCTTCAGCTACCTCTGAGCCGCTACAGCTGTCTACCAGGTAATTATCATTAAATTCAGATTACCTTTTTATTTATGTCAATATAGCCTCTCAACCTATATTTGGATCGGTTTTAAAACGGGCTTACTCGAGAATCTTAAATTCAACGGTGAAGCCCAAAGCTTACACCGCCGTGCCCATCTGTAGAAACAGTACTGCACTGTCTGATCATTTTAGGCCCGAAATGAGGGATGGTAAGTACGGCACCTCATTCAGAATGTAACTACGGTGAAATCTATCAACGAAACACTCAAGTTGAAAGCGAAACCCTGAACTCAGACGTAAACAATCATAGAAAAATGGTGCCAGAATCTAGAAGAGTAAAACCTACTGGAATCTATTAGCCCAACACCAAATAACAACCTATGATCATGACACAACGCGAGGGAATGAAATATGAAAATTGTAGGAGAGCAAATCAGTAACCTACTTCGGTTTACATTGAAAAGAGATTCATCTCAAGAGTGCATCTCCTGGAGGAAGAAAGCCTGCTAGATTTAGTGATAACCATTGATATGCCAGCCTGGAACTTCTTATCATGCCCACCATTCAAATCTAGTTTTTTTATTTCATTTTTTTTTTTTTTTTGTTTTTGTTTTTTAATATAAATACTTAGGTAGGTATAGTAGTTTTCCTTTCATTTAGGTAAACCATCTTGATTTAAAAATTTTTTCATTTGTTGTTTTGGATTAAAAAATTTGTTGTTTGGATTAAAAAGTTGTTTTAACTTTTCAAGGTTGAAGAAAAATTCTCCAAAATTCAACATTTCCAAACGCGTTTTACATTTTAGGCCTTCTTGAACAATTTTCGGTTCGTCAGTGTGTGTTTCTGTCTTGGAATCTTGTAATGGGCAAAACTATAAGAAGCTATTGTTCGATTTCGATAAAATTTTCAGCGATTGTGTGGGTTGGCTCGTAGATGTTTCCCTGAAGGTAGTAGGTACTTTGAGATTGATGTTTTGAAATTAGCTATAATGCATCAAATCATCTAGTTATTTTTACTATCGGATTATGGATTTGAGGAAACTATGTGCCACACCCACATGGCCGGCTTTTTTTTCAACCTTGAAAAGTTGAAACAATGCGTCCCCTTCCTTGGTAGACTCTGAAATGATGGGGGGTGCGCCTGATTTTTAAAAAAAATTTTAATCAAAAGTAGACCTCATCCTGACAGTTTCGACACCAGCCGTTCTCTTTTTGGATGAGTAGATCTTTTTCTATGATTTTTCAAAGTTTCGAATTGCTTTATTCGACATTTGTCAAAAGACGGTCAAAGACTTTGTCAAAGACTTTTTCTCAAATTAGAGATTTTGTGCGACTTGAAACTCAACTTTGTCCTAAGCTAGCGCTCAGCCTGAAAAGGCTAGTTGCACACGCTTAGCTGAAGAGATCCGAAAGATCGAAACGAAGTACCAAACTTAACTATCCATTGAAAATGGGAATTTGAAACTTTGCGACTCAACCCAAAAGCATCTTGATGCAGAAGGGGCAGTCAAACATTTGTTTCAGTGATGATGGGATTTTGGTAAACCGTTTTCGTCATATCTCGGTGACTCATCAGCAACGCGAAGAAGCGTTTGAACGATTTGGATTTAAAGCGAAATTGCTTTATTCGACATTTGTCAAAAGACAAGGACAAAATCTCTAATTTGAGAAAAAGTCTTGGACCGTCTTTTGACAAAGTTTCGAATGTTTATGACGTCACGCGCCCCTCTCGCCTGGGGGGTCCCCCCCCCCAGCTCACTGTGACGTCATGAACATTTGAAACTTTGAAAAATCATAGAAAAAGAGTTTCTCACACTAGAAGGTCGCGGTTGGTTACAAAATTCTCAGAATGAGGTATAGTTTAGATTAAAAATAACAATAAACCGTTTTTCCGACACATGCGCACACCCCATTACACCAACCAACTTATGTCCCCACGAACAGCACATAGAGAGAAGAAGAAAAATTACACCAACCAACAACATCGTACTGATAACAAGTGATAACGTTCTGTTACCACATTTCCGGGGATGGTCCGCTAACGTATAATTTAATCCAAAAATTTGAATTTCTCGCGTTTAGTCTGTCCGGTAACTTCTAACAAACGTCACGATTACCATCGAATCCTCATGATCCGGAGTGCCCAAGTGTTTGTATTTTCCAAACTACAGTAAATTCCGTGTTGCTCCGAGTATCACCATACATACCACCA
The DNA here is from genome assembly GCA_009739505.2 of Apolygus lucorum. NCBI lineage: Eukaryota > Metazoa > Arthropoda > Insecta > Hemiptera > Miridae > Apolygus > Apolygus lucorum. Next base: position 3,281,005 of record CM019170.2, on the reverse strand, counting down.
TACAATATTTCCAAGAAACTCAACGTGATGATTACCAGAAAAAGGTTGGCTATTGATGCTTCTCCGCTTTTCAAAACCGCATATTTCGGCCAAAATCCGGCTCTTATCGATTGAATGATCACCAAGATCGGTTGTCTAAAAACATTCACATGTTCCTACAAGAGCCGTCGTTCGCCTTTTTCAGACGATTCGTCTGCACTTCTCACTTCTCTTCGTAAATTTATAATCCCCCAAGATAACAGTGTAAATACAACATAATCACGCCCGTTACCGCCCCAGTATTTACCTCAAGATGTTCAAATGGAGATCGAAGCACAAGAAATTCATGGCAATACCCATGTTTTGTGGAGTCTTCTATCTGATGTATTCGTATTTGATTGTCACTGACGATTTTGACTTCGACGCATTCTATAAATCAGGTAATGATGGATTCTTTTGTGTTAAGCACCTACTTAATTAATTATAATTTTCAGCAACATTTGAGGTTGCAGCCTAGCTGATAAGGCGTTTTGAGAAAACTATCCACTTAGCACTACAAATTTCTAAAAAAGTTTTCTGATCGAGTCAATTCATTCCACTATTCTGAATTGAAAATATTAGGGGTAATTTATTGATGAGATGTACTGCACTAAAAAAAACCTTGATATTCCGTCCTTTTCTCAAAAATCTAATTTTTCTTTAAAAACGCCCCTTATTACTATTCAGTTTGCGATTGAGAACCTACAGGTTTAAATTCGGTCAGTGGAAACCAAGGTGATTGGAGGAGAGAAGGTGTGCTCACCCTACTGGGTGGGGGAAACGTGACGTCACCAGAGTCCTGACCGCCTCACCACCAGCTGCATTACGCTGTACAATTTGAGTAAAAATGTTGATAAACAAAAATTTCAACGGCTAAAATTCTAAAAGTTTGTAAAAATGAGATAATGTTGAAGTTTTGCTTACTAAAAAATTCGCCACAAACAGACAATCATTGAAAAGACTCTGAAACCTTACATTCTAGTGAAAATTGGAATTTGAAGGGTTCACATCTTTTCAAACTGCCCGAAATTCCGAGATAAAATTTCACAAAACTGAAAAATTGCAATCGAAAATTTTTAGAGAAAAATGTTGACAAACACAATTTTTTGTCTACATTTTTGTGCCTATTGATTTTTTAGTATTGTCGAAGGCAAGAAATTCACGATAAGATGGATAAAATACCTCTTGAAATTTGAGTGAGAATTTGAATTTGAAAAAAAACTGGTCCACAGCTCCCTGGTTTTGCCCGATACAGGGATTTGCGGACCTGTGTGACAGATACGAAACCAAAATTGTTCAAGACATTTTATTTTGGAGGAACTTTTATTGTTTAACCTTGAAAAGTGAAAACAATATTGCTACATCTTGGTAGACTCTGAAGCAAAATTATTCAAAATACCTACTCTAAAACCAAAACTTCCATTAAAAATAATGTTCTAACCGGCGAAAATTTCATCTTAACCAGACCTTTCTTTTGTTGTCCCATTACAAGAAACTATCCACAGACAGACACATACCTAATCTTACCAGGAAGTAAAAACGAATAAGTCGATAAATAATTATTGTTTCATGTATCATTATTTTCATTGACTCGAATTCTAAAAGTTTGGTTCAAGAAATTGACCAACAGAGAAGGAGTGAAAATGATTCAGAAGAGAAGAAAAAATTTTTCCATCCAGTTGAAATTTCCATCAAAATCCGTCCATGTATTAGGTACTAACTTTTCTCTGGACAACAATTCGAGTGAATTTTTCGTGAATTTTCCCAAAATTTCATCGCAACTTACTAGTTGAAGCACCTACAAAATTTCTAAAGCCAAAAACCCGGTAAGGCGAAGGGAGACAGGCCGGTGGACTCTGGTGACGTCATGCCCCTTCCCAGCCGTCGAGCGTGAGCACACCTCCTCTCCTATACTCACCTTGAGTGGAAACAATATTTGAGGGGCCCTCTGCTAGTGCAAAAGACCCGACTTCCGACACCAACGAGTTTTTCCCCATATAATTCCGAACTGTATTCGTTATTTTCCAAGAAAATGAGATCACATTAAGCTCACGTTGTTAACACTTCACCAGGGGCACGATTTCAATTCTCGTTCGGAGGAATACCCTATTAGGCTACACTAAAGCTTCACTCCAAGGGGCACCTGGCTTTTAGGCATAAGTTGATATTAGATAATAATTATGATATTAAAACCATCTGTAGTTTGAAAAATCAGTCATTGTAGTCGTGACCTTAACAAGACAAACTTCATAGGTAGATATTTCCTTTGAAAAGTCACTAATTTAATCATCATCTTAGAGTAGCCTTTTCAGCATTTGAGCTCCGTTGAAAGGGGACATGCCTGTTGAAAAGGACATTTGGTTGATGATAAGAGATTAGTAGTTGTAACCTCCCCAGAAGAAAGCGCCAAAGAGATAGCTTCTGTGGCAGACCTATAGGAGGGTTCTTAGAACCCCTCTACAACATTAACGAGTCAATAATTGTGGAAAATATCGTTCCAATTTATGATTATCTTGGAATTAAGGACTCAACCTGTTGAAATTGGGTTTTTTTCACTTGGACGAAATGGTGTTGACATTAGATTCCGTAACTTCCCCAGAAGAAAGCGCCAAAGGGATAGAATTTCTGTCATAGACTTATAGGAGAGTACTCAGAAGCCCTCTACAACATTAACGAGTCAATAATTGTGGAAAATATCGTTCCAATTTATGATTATCTTGGAATTAAGGACTCAACCTGTTGAAATTGGGTTTTTTTTCACTTGGACGAAATGGTGTTGACATTAGATTCCGTAACTTCCCCAGAAGAAAGCGCCAAAGAAATATAATTTCTGTCATAGACTTATAGGAGAGTACTCAGAAGCCCTCTACAATATCAACGATTATTTTTAAATTTATGATTATCTTGGAATTAGGAACATAACTTGACGGTATTAGGGACGAAATGGTGTTTAAATTAGGTTCCGTGATAGGAAATTAATTATTCAACTACAGAACAAAACCTCCAAAAAATCGAATTCATTCATACAGTTCTCGTCCTTTCGAGTAAATTTTGTAATTCCGACAGGTTGACGAAGTCAGGAACCAAATTGATATCACAGTTCCTAATACCGACAAGTGCCTGAACTCCAAGTCTCAAGCTAAGTGTTGTTCATACAAGACCGCATAATTTGTTCACTCGACCTTTTTCGCCTACAAGTTCAATTCATTGTTAACGAATTCCCTAGCGTTTTAATATTATTATTGATGAAGGGAGAACTTGATTGAACGATGACGCTTTGGAGGTTGATTTTTAACTGTTTAATTGGATGATGAAAGGAATTGGTAGCGAAGTGGAATCGAGGGATGGCGGGAATGACCTCAACAGCTGGTCGCCATGACATCACAAACTTAGAGAGCAATAGCTGAATACAATCCGTAACTTTAAGGTTCGTTCGGGAAGCAGTTCTGAACGGTTTGGAACTGGACACGCCCATTGTTTGTCTGACTGGAGGAGTCCAGGCGCCTCTTTCCCCCACCCATTTCGGTTCCAGTTTTATTCTGAACTGGTTCAGGACTGCTTCTCTGAACAGACCATTAGAGTTGGTATCTCCTAAGAACTCTCTAATTACTAAAACTATCCAACTATCACAAGCCTCATATTTTCCAACTATTGATGCAACATCATTCCATTTTTATCCTGCCTACAAAAATTGGTAAAATGTCCTTGCACTTTGTACGTTTGTGACCCTGGTGCAATGGTATTCAAAAGGTAATTTTTTTATTAAATTTATCCACACTTCGTACGGTTCTTATCACAGAGCTGATTTAAACAATATTATTCATGCTTAACCCTCTATGGTTGTCCCTCTTTTAAAATGTCCCGGTATTTTGTATTTTAGGTGTCCTCAAGTGGTATAATTATTCAGATGGTGAGTTTGTATTACTTAATAGATCTGCATGCGTGTACTACATGTTGCCAAAAATTCACATTTTTCCAACATATTTAGCTGAAATCAAGTTGCCTAATTGCTTAGTGTAAACCCGCTCACTTCCTGCTTAGCGTAGTTGGAGGGTACAGGGGGAATAACGTCACTCTTGTTTGAAAATGATGAAAAATCGTTTATAATTTTCACACTTAATAAAATATTGTTATTAATTATGTCAAATGTCCACAAAAGGGTTCTGTGAAAAATAAGATGGAACTGTATCCAAGTGCAAGGATGTATTTGTTTGAATTTGTGTTGACTAATCTCTGCTAACTTCCCCACCCAATAATTAGATCAGCAGCTTGAGTAGCTCTCATATCTTCTGTCTGCTTACTCGAAGTGTTCATAGCCAATTATTGTACATGTTGACTACTTGGTGCTACATGTTGGGCCTCTCAAGGTTTCTCAGCATCATGACAATATCATCTGCGTATTGTAGATTCTGAATCATTCAGTTACAGATAGTACCACCTGGTCCATCGATGGCATCACATGATAACCTCGTATCTCAAAATCATAAAATTGTTCAGGAGAGACAAAAAAACTGTTTACCTCTATTGGTAATGGTGATTTTAATTTCCCCTAGACGACAATTTATTATTCCAAGTTCATATAACTCGGAACTTCTTCTTCTTCTTTCATGGCTCAACAACCCGCGAGGGGTCAAGGCCGCCCAAGTAAAGTCCGCCAGTCATTTCTTTGTTGTGCAGCTGCTCTCCAATCACGGACTCCCAGCATTGCACGAGCATCCCTGCTGACACCGTCCCCCCATCGAAGTCTAGGGCGCCCCTGTCGTCGGGTGGCATATATTTCTTCTTCTAGGGGCCTCCTAGGGACTGAATCAGGGCTCATTCTAGCAAGGTGACCCGCCCACCAAGGGTCCAGACCAATCTTGATATGGTGGACCACATCTCTGTCAGCATACATATCTTTTATCTCCACGTTTTTCTTATTCGCCAGGCCAGCTCATCAGGATCAAAGATCGCTCCGAAAATCCTTCTTAATATTTTCTTTTCGAATCGGAGAAGTTGGTTTTCCTGAGTTCTGGAGAGTGTCCAAGTTTCAGAACCATAGATGAGCACTGGCCTGATTAGCGTTTTATACAAACGGAGCTTTGTTGTTCGCGACGGCGTCCTACTCTTCATATGCCGAACCAGTCCAAAGTAGCATTTGTTAGCTGCAATGATTCTCCTTCGGATGTAACTTGGAACACTGTCTAATAAGCAAAATCATTGGAAATATTTTTTAGCAATCAGTTACAAGAGGCTATCCGTGATGCTCAGCTAGAGGTCTTATTTGAGGCACTAGAGAGCAGAAAATGCATTTCCCACTAAATTTGAATTACAGGTGGGTGAGAAATGAGGTTTTCATTCTAAAAATCCAAAAAAATAATTTTGGCCAAAAATAGAATTACGAGGTCATCATAATTATGATGCCATCGCCATCTGTTGTGTAACTTTTCCGACAGCTAAGTTGAGAAATGTGGTTGACAGAGCATTCGATTCGATTGATACTTTCTTTGATAGGTGATGAAGGAATAGATGTAAGAATGTTAGTTAAACAAGCACAGGGGCATGCAGCGGGCAGGGCAGACTGGGGCCCACACTTATCACATCCCGTGATTGATAAGGGGAAGAAATTTGGTGTACAGCGTTCGGGTGGTCATAGTTGGAACTAGAAACCAATAGAACATTACGTTCGAGTTATAGTCAACCTGCCATCATTGATATTGCCTCTGAGTGCTGATCCAGCTGCTCAACTGTTGTGATCAGCTACCTCTTCGCATTTCTGTCCATTCGCTTCCTTAGCTCAGTGGTAGGAGCTCTGATTCAGAATCAGAAGGATATGAGATCGATCCCCGGTCGAGGGAAGTTAATTTTTGATGACTCAAAAATGTGGCGCAGTCGGTAGGACCTGAATGGTCTCCTCAGCATTTCTCTGAGAAAAATAATTCATTAAGATTAGGTCATCCAAACAACTCCCTCCCAAGACACGAGTCAAGCCACCGCCTATTCGGACAAACGTTGAGGTCAGCAGATCCCCCACCCCGTCAATAAGAAACAATAACAAAAACTCCGAAGCCAGTCAAAAATAGCGCGTTCTCACTGGGTTGGAAAACGCTGGCCAAAGCTGCCTCTCACCTCCCTGACTAGGTAACGGAGTACCTTAGATTTCCTAACGGGAGGGGGGGGGTTTGAGACCAGCGACCTCTTCGCATTTCTGTCCATTCGCTTCCTTAGCTCAGTGGTAGGAGCTCAGATTCAGAATCGGAACGATAGGAGATCGATCCCCGGTCGAGGGAAGTTAATTTTTGATGACTCAACACATCTTACACACAGTGCAATATTTTGGTATTATCGTTCTCACGCGGATTTTCCCCTTTCTATGAATTGGGCAATTAATGCCCATACACCATTGATCTGGCATCGTTTCCAAATCAACCTAACTGCTCTCCTTCATACTGTGAGGCGTCCTCTCCAGGCGTTTTATTATTCTTGTGGCTTTTCCTCCGCTAATTCAGAATAGGTAGGTGGAGGCCTCACCATCCCTACCTAACATTGACGAATAAAATAGTATTGAAACCATTACAACTCGCCGTGAGACAAACATGAATCGCTCATCCTTCGGATAAATTGCGGTGTAATCTCATCAGAACTATATTCTCATCATTGCTTGGCATTATTGATTTTTCAAACGTCATTTAGAATATCTGAATAGGTACGATTTATCCAGCGTCTCAACTGGTTTCATGCCAGTTTCAATCTAAAAGCAGACACTTATTCTTCAATCTGAGTCGAATAATTCATCAAACCAATTTTTGAAAAAATGTTACATCGTTGATTCTCTCCTATTACCCTTCAATTTTACCTCTACACCACAGTATTTCCAAAACACCGTGAATTTTGTTTCATTTGTGTTTGTATAAAATTATTTCAATTGTCCTTAATTACTCACCTTTCAATACAGTCAAAGTCTAATTTGTTTTGTTTTTTTCAATTATAACAATTTGCTTGTTCTATGTATGTTTTATGAATATGCACATTCAATTTACTTGTAGAGTAGTAGTAGGTAAATAGATGGGTGCTTAGTTAACACATTTTGCCGTTGTTAATTCAGAGCACATTTTTTTATATCCAATTCTAGCTATTACATTCTGCACTGCCAGTAACCTTTCATTCGTGAACTGATCATGATGGTTATCAACCAGTTACTAATCATTTTCCATTTTCAGATTCGTTGAATGGACCGAGTGTTCAAATGAGCGACCCGAAGCTCATTCAAAAGCTGAAAGATAATTTCTTGGTCGCTCCTCCCAGCATGATCGACCACAAATACAGACTGAAGAATCCGAGGCTCCAAGACCCATCTATGGGCCAAGGGGAGAAAGTTAGATCTATTCTACAGAACAAGGTTTGTAATGCGTGTTTCGACTATACTCTTGCCTTTATTTGAAGAGCTCTGGGATTTTTGAAGGCCCCGAAGGTTCGGCATCGCTGCAAGAATCCGAGCCCCAGCAGAAGGTCGAGGTATACCTGCACGACCCCTCCGCCCGTGAATCCCCCCCCAACCCCCCAACAGTTTACCCTCTTCTGCAAATGCACACTTGATTCACAAATTATTTCGATCATCCCATCACCAAAATCGTGATCAGCGAGAAAAATTGAACATATCGAGTATAAACTCGAGGCAGGTACAATTAAAACTCAGCAGCCCTCTCCCGGCCAATCCACCCAAACGAATTACGCCCTCTTCGCCGAATTACAGGAAATTTGGACTCATTTTCATCAGAATAATTAGTACGTTACGAATTTAAATTACAAAAAATGTTCACCGTACGATAAATAATTAAATTGTATGTTGATAGAAGAGGAAGAAGGAAGAGGGATGATGGGTTTTGACCGCGAAGGGTTGTGAGTTGAGACCCCAAGGTGAGCACCTTGCAACGTTGCCACCTCTTGGCAGGGAAGGGGTTTTGGAACCCGCGGTCCAGAGCTCTTTAAATAAAGGCAAGAGTATAAACTGTGGTTATTTGAAGAGTCGTTAAAAAGAACAGGTATGTCATGCTGCAGTGTGTTCTTTACACTTGCGGAAGAGACTTACCTACATCTGTAATCTAAATACCTACATTTACATAAATGTTCAACTTCAGTAATATATTCGTGTAGTAGGTACAAAACAAAATGACAGTAATTTTCGTTATGAAGACTTGTGGACTCACAATTGTAGAGTAGGCAGATGTAGCAATGCTTGGCTATGTTTGTGGACAGCCATCAGAAAGACTGGGGTGCAAGGACTCCCCTGTTCTTGAAAGCCCACCGCGCAATTCGAAGCCTACCAGCCTACCAGTCAGTTTGGATGAGACCACCAGGTGAACCGACACCTAGTGACGAATCGATACTTTCGATATTTATTGATATCGATATTTTGTTTCGATGTTTCCGATATTTGTATCGATATTTTTCTTGCGATATTATCGAACATCAAAAGGAAAATATTGATATCGAAAGAAAAAAATTATCGGTTGTGATGGTTATATTCCTCCCCACTGTAATTTATCAATTACATTGAACTTGAAGTGTTCAAGTGCAAAATACCTCCAAAGGTGAGAACCAATCTCGAATGCACCTGATATCACTGAATAACCTCGGTTTGTCTCGGAATAAACCTCCAAAGGAAAAACATTAGGGGTATTCATGGTCTGGGAGATTTGACGTCGAATAGTGTTGAATCTTCGAATTTGGCAATGCCCATGCGCTCCGGCTCATTCGACATTTCGATTTACCACGGGCTGAAGGCGTAGAGTTATATTCTACTCATTAAATGAGTAGAGCGGGAGAAGTGGAAAATTTTGCTTGCTGGCATTAAAGCGAGCATAGCACATTCTCCTTTCTAGCATGGAACATGTTTCAGCCATGAGCTAAGTACCAAAATTCGTTCATAGTTGTGTGACGGAAATAGCTAGGGTTTTTCTTTGTGACAAGACTCCTCATCAGTCTGAAGCATGATAGTTTTGGTTTATTATTTTCAATAATGAAATTTTGGAATCGACCAAGAAATTTTTTTTAACACCCCCTCTAAATTTGATGGTTCACGTTTCAAGTTACGTAGAATCCAACAATCGAATAAAAATTTGGCCATCCGTACGCCGTACGCGGTACTTTTCTTACCAACACTGGACCGATTTGGTTCAAATTTGGTATATGGGCTCCATTTGGGGTCTAGTTGTGCCCCGAAGATTTTGGTTGATGTAGGTCACTTCTAAGGGTTCAAAAATGAATTTTTATAACGCCCTAACTCAAAAACTTTGGATATATATTGTTTTTCCTTCAATTTAAGATTCTATAGAATTTTTAGAATTTTTTGAGACCACCCGGAGCTCTGTAGGACAAACCGTTCGCTCCCTACGAGAGTTTAAGGGGTTTACGTACGATAAATCAGAAACACGAGTGTGAATCGCAAAAGAGGCCTAATCTCAGTTCAAATTAAAGCTGACCGAAATGCGATCGATGTTTACAATTATTATCTACGTACCGTATAGGAGAATCCGTCGTAACCAGCAAGTCGAGTACAGGAGGCCTACGATGGATTCTGCTATACGGTATGTAGATAAAAGAGAGTTTTTGGAAACCACTAACGGGCCCGTGGAACCTCTTCAAAAAGCACGGAGTTCGCAGGTGACGATGGATTTGGCTCCCGACATCAGCGGGCGACGATGAAAGGGTGCTCCCTGACAGTCACCCGTTCCTCGAGGCCCACTGTGACGAGTGCCTCCCTCCCCCCCTGTCCAAAGTTAACGTCCTTCCTCCTTCAACTGGGTAGCATCCTCTGTTGCTCGCGCTAGTCTCCTCCTAACGGGGCCCGTGAGATTTTGGCACCAAAAACTCTCTAAAGGCCATATCACACGAGCGATTTTTTGGCTTTTTTTCCGCTGGAAAATCGCTGGAACGTGAAGAGGAAGTTAGAATAAGTTAGGCGAAGTTGAAGAAGAATAACCGCAGAAAACTGCGAATAGAGCGCATTCTGGCGGCCAGCGATTTTCACTGACTACAAGTTTTGGATCAGGTTATAGTAGTGTGGAATTTTGAAGCAACGTTTTAGAAGCGAAGTTTCACTTGTTGTCCACTTATTCACTATATCCTTCGGCGGCATACTTGTTGGAGGTTTAAGGGGACCAACAAGTCGATTCCGCGCCGCGGGCAGCTTTTTATTTTTTTTGCAATATTTTCGCCATGAGTCGCCCGATTTTGATGAAATTTTCAGAGATTGGTCCTCTAATAATCGTGGTATAATTTCTATTTGAAACACTTCTAGTCATCATATTTGGATGATTTTTTTTTTGAAATCTTAAGAATCAAGTATATTATTGAAAAACAGGAAAAAAAAATTTTGACCCTCCCGACCAAAAATCGACTTGTTGGTCCCCTTAAAAATGAACGAAGAACTGATTAATTTTTCTCTCGGAAAACTGCAGAAAACTGAACAGACGTCGACTAGTAGATCAAGGAATGCTACAACCACAAATTACTTATCGATGGAGAACCTTCAAATGGTTTCCTTCCAGCTTTTTTTCCCGCACAAAATGGCGGACTAGAAAAATTAGAACGCGTTCTAAATATTCCAAAGCTAGAAAAACCACCAGGGTGCAGGCTATGCTATGGGGGGGTGGGGAAGTGGAATTAAAAACCCGCTGCATGGATACTTGAAACACTGTACTTCTTCCCTTGCATGGATACTTGAATCACTGTACTTCTTCCTCTTCACGTTCCAGCGATTTTTCTGCGGAAAAAAGCTGAAAAATCGCTCGTGTGATATGGCCTTAATAATTGTATTCTTATAACTAGCGGAACTAACCCTGTTCTCGCAACTTCGACCCAAGCTTTTATTCGCTCTGTGTTTACATTTATTTGAGTGGAGTGTCGTGCAAGAACTTGTGGTGTTTCTCGTCAGCTAACGCGTCCCCCCCCCCCCCCATCATCACCTTCCGGCCAACGCTTTGGGCAGACCTCAGTGCGTATGAAATCCTCACAGGACCACCTTCACGTCGAAAATACGAACTCTTTCGCCATTTTCTTCGCGCATTCCTGTTGCTTTTTCTAAAGCCGTTCTGCCTTTGTGGAAGAAACTACCTACGGTGTACCATCTCCATCCTCTCATCCACCGAAGTCGACGTAAGTACAGGAAGCGATGGCACCACCAAGAGTATCCCATATATTCGTTCATTTGGCTGATCATAAACTCATTTCTTCTACAGCTCCTTGGGAAACCGGATCCACCTACGGTTCTTCATCCAATTTTGACCACTCCTATTCTGAGGCTCTTCGTACCTACTCGCCAGCTGCTGTCGTCACCACCAAACCTGCAGCACTGCAGGTCCGTAAGCCTGCATTGAGGACGACCGCTGGTGAGCTTCGGATCCTTCCAGAATCAGGATCCCGTGTCTGGCCGCGTTCTCCCATAAGGTCGGCTCTTCCCTTTTTATAAAATTCAAAATATTAGGAACCCAAGACATTCCTAACTATAACCAAAATTTCAGTAAGCATCGTTTTTTTTTACACCATATTATAACTGGAGCTCCATAGGTTTTCTTTCATACTTTATACATTTCTACAAATATAAACTTTTTGTACCTATTCAAAAACTTGCATCAGAACTCACCAGTTTATTTCAGAACCCAGTCACCAGTTTCTCCTTCCACAACGATCTAGAGTGAAAGATCTAGGTATTCCTATAATTCTATTTCTTTCAAAAACATTTTGGTAGCTCGAGCGTAGTTCACTTTTGTGGAGGAAACTTTTAAAATAAACTGGTGAGCAAATAGGTACAAGTTTTTTGGAATATATTTATTGTATTTCACAATTTCTACCTATTCGTATTTCTATACGTTCATATTTCTTTTCTTCGCGTATTTCTATACGTTCATATCTCTTGTCCTTCACGTATTTTTATACGTAGGTACACATTTCTTCTACCACACGTATTTTTATACGTACTTACTCGTTGATATCTCTATATCAATAATTCATTATCCTCAACTATTTGGTATTTTCACAATTTTTATTGTGAAAGTGAAATATTAGCCTCATTTTATAGGTACCTAAATTTAAGATTAATAGGTATCTACCATTAATCAATCTTTTCTATTCACAAGTTTTTGTGACTTGTGAGGTATTTTTCGACATTTTAAAGTACTTATTTTATGTCAACTGGGGTGTTGTTGCGAGTTTCATTCTATTTTTAGAATTTTATTGAATTTCGTTTCAAACCTCATTCCTACCTTTGCCTATCCTTTCGAAAATTCCCGCACCTTTTTCACCATGGACGCTGCTACTAAAGCTGAATTCACTAAAAAGGGAGCCGTTATCCGTAAATCCATGTTGTTATCTGGAAAGGAAGTTCTTCGAATAAATGAAGTGGGTATTCAAGCTGTCACTGAACCTGGGTCGCGTGATATGTTCAAGGGAATGTTTAGAACCATTGAAAAACACCTAAACACTTTCGAAGAATATTACCAGAAATTACTGGTGCTGTACGACGAATATGATCAGCTTACGGATTTTCCATCAAAACATGATTCTGATAATAGGTCTAAGATTCTCGATAGTTATTATCAAGCTCACGCCAATTTCGAAAAATTGTTCAACGTAACTGAATCATCAGCTGGAGCATCCAACGTTACCATACAGGATTCACGATCTTCGAGAAATTTACCCAAAATTGATCTTCCTAAATTTAATGGTAGTCAGATCACGGAATGGCCCAAATTCCGTGATACCTTCACTTCCTTGGTACGTCTAGATGATTCATTGACGGTAATGGAAAAATTCCATTACTTGGTCACCTCTGTTAGTGGTAATGCTGCTTCTCTAATCAATCATTTACCATTATCGGAAGCAAATTTCGAAGTCGCTTGGAACGCTTTGACAGACGTGTACGATAACAATCGTATTATAGCCAATACCTATCTCAACAATATATTGTCTTTTCGTCCGCAACAGAGCAAGCCTACACACGAGTCTTTACAAACATTTTTGACTAAAATTTCAGACAACATCTCTGCCCTGAAATTATTAAATATTGAACGTGAGTCGGATTTCCTACTTTTTCATATGGCAATTCGTTGTTTGGACCCTGTAACTCGTCAAAAATTCGAAGTAGCTCATAAAAATGTAAATTTTCCGACTTATGACATTTTGACTAAATTTGTTCGAGAACATAGCATTGCATTACAGTTAGCAGAAAATACGAATAGCAGTAATTCAGAAGGTCATTCATTTTATGATAACTCAAATGATAAATTTAAACAAAACAAAAGTTTAAAACTGCTGCAAAACCATCATTGCTAGCTAGTTCCGAATCAAAACAGTCATTCAAGTCTGAAATATCATCAAATTGTCCAATTTGTAAAGAAAATTCTCATCCTGTTTCGAAATGTTCGAAATTGTATTCGATCACTCCAAATCAAAGATTGAATCTTCTGAGAAATTGGAAAGGATGCAAAAATTGCTTATCTTCATCTCACAACACACATTCTTGTCCGTCAAAGTGGTCATGTAGGTTGTGTAATCATCGTCACAATACAATGTTACACATTGAACCTTCAGGTACCAACTCCGCATCTGGCGCTTCGGAACAACCCAAACAATCAACTTCTAGCGGAACAACTCTTAGTTCAACTTCACATAATGAGGTCAATGTTTTACTTGGAACTGTAGTGGCAGAAATATTAGACGTTCAAGGTCATTATCAGCCAGTTCGAATCGTTGTCGATTCTGCGTCTCATTATTCATTCATCACCCAAAAATGTATTAACAAATTGGGGTTGACAAGTAAATATTGTCCCAAGAAAATCAGTGGTATTGGACAGACTTTATTTGATGGAATAAAGGGTCAAATATTATGTACTATAAAACCTCGTAATAAAATAACTCCACAGTTACATGTTGATGCTTTGGTAGTGAAGAACATCACTTCATATCTTCCTACCGTTCCCGTTCCAAACTACATCTTCTCAAAGTATGTCAAATTTGAGTTAGCCGATCCAAAGTTTTGGGAACCGTCTTCAATTGACTTTTTACTTGGAGGAGATTTATTCAGCGAGATTTGGAAAGGTTCGCCAATTACTATAAAGGACGACTTTCCAAAACTATTCGAATCTATATTCGGATATATTGTCATCGGGAAATACGCTGACTCTTCACCTCCCGTTGGCACATCACTCATGATTTCTTCATGCAAACCAGATGATTTGAATGCAAATTTGACCCGTTTTTGGGAATTGGAAGAGCCTTCAATTTCAACGGTTCCACTTTCTTCCGATCAATCTGAATGTGAGGATCATTTCCGAAATACTCATTATCGCACAGAAACGGGACGATATGTGGTTAAGCTTCCATTTAAGCACGAACCACCCAGTATTTTCCAACATTTCTGCTATAGCCTTGAAGCGTTATCGCAATTTGGAAATAAAATTGGATTCAAATTCTGAATTTAAACAGCAATATTCAGATTTCATGACAGAATACGAGAATTTGCAACATATGGCTCCCACGAATGAGTCTGCTAAATTTGTAATACCACATCACGGTATTTTCAAAATTGATCGTGGTAAAAATAAATTGCGTGTTGTTTTTGACGCGTCTGTCAAAACAACAAAGGGTTCTTTGAATGACAGTTTACATGTCGGACCCAAACTTCAAAATGACATACGCACTATTCTTTTGAATTTTCGAATTCATCCTATGGTTTTCGTCACAGATATAGTGAAGATGTATCGCCAGATCATTGTTGATCCAGCTGATCGTACATATCAGCATATATATTGGCGATCTAACACTGCGAAACCTATCGAACAATTTCAATTGAATACCCTGACTTATGGACTTGGATGTTCGCCATTCTTGGCTCTTCGAGTAATTCATCAGTTGTGTCTAGATGAAGGACACGACTTTCCCAAAGCAGCTAAAGTCCTAGTACAATCTTCGTATATCGATGATATAGCTGCAGGTGCTCGATCAGTTACTGAAGCACTGGACTTACAACAGCAACTCATAGGAATTCTCGAACGTGGAGGCTTTAAGTTGAGCAAATGGGCAAGTAATTGCAACCAATTACTTCAAGCTGTGTCTCAAGATGATAGTTCTACAGAATCATCGATTTCTCTTCAAGAGAGTGATGATATCTCTCTCAAAATACTCGGACTACAGTGGGACCCGAAAACGGATCAATTCTCATATTCAATTGCCGTTCCAACAATCGTTTTCACTAAAAGGGGTATTTTGTCTGCAGTGTCAAAGATTTATGACCCGCTTGGCTTCCTGTCTCCTTCAGTCATTGTGATGAAGAGCGTAGTGCAAGACTTGTGGAAAGAGCAAGTAGGCTGGGATCAACCCATACCTACAGAAATTGAAGAAAAATGGTCAAGTCTAGTAACTCAACTGGAATTTTTCTCGCAAATCAAAATTCCGCGCTATGTATGCTCTGAAGGAATCACCCAGTATAGAATTGTTGGGTTTTCGGATGCCTCGTCAAAGGCGTATTGCGCAGCCTTGTATTTGCAGATCATATGTTCGACAAAAATTTCATCTCAGCTTCTCGTCGCCAAAACGAAACTAGCACCAGTGAAGCAGATTTCCATCCCTCGTCTTGAGCTGTGTGCAGCACTCTTGCTGGCCAGAATATATGAAGCGACTTCGTCATTCATTGAGAACCTTCCACATGAAGGCTTACCTTCAAAATTCTTTTCCGATTCGTCCATAGTTCTAGGATGGATCAACACGCCATCCTACAAACTCAAAACCTTTGTAGGTAACAGAATTACGGAAATCAATAACTTGACTCCAGCAGAATCGTGGAGTCATGTTCAATCCGAATTGAATCCGGCAGATTGCGGATCCAGAGGTTTACCTCCTGAAAACCTCATCAAGTTCCAACTATGGTGGAGTGGACCACATTGGTTGAGCCTTCCAGAAGATTTATGGCCATCCAGTTCTCCACAAATCCCATCAGAACTTCCGGAAATGACTTCTTATAAAACCACAATGGTTACAATCCAGGATCAACATGATTTCATCAAATGGATGTCACGTTTCTCGTCATTTCTCAAACTTCTACGATCTGTAGCGTGGATGAAGAGGTGTATCAAAAACAGACAAACTGCCAAGATAGGTGGTTCAAAGAAGACGGGAGCATATACCTTCGCAGAACTTGAAGACGTCCGTTGGATTTGCATCAAAGCAGTGCAGTCTCATTTCTTCTTCAACGGAGATTCCTCTAAGCTTCAATCAGCGACTGACAAGTTCATCAAGCTTCAGCCTTTCATGGATTCTCATGGCATTTTCCGCGTTGGAGGTCGGTTGAGACATGCGAATCTTCCTGATAACCAGAAGTACCCTGTTCTTCTTCCTGTCGGTGCACACTTCACCAAGTTACTTGTGGATCACTATCACAAGATTTACCTTCATCCAGGGCCCAGCACACTACAAGCTCTCATACAAATCAAATATTGGGTGCCATCACTTAGAAGATTAGTGAGGCAAAGGACTTTTTATTGCTTGAAATGTTTCAAATCCAAAGCAAAGGGTAATACTCCCATCATGGGTGACCTACCCCCCTGCCGCCTTCAGGGTGGGCGGGCTTTCATCCAAGTTGGCGTGGATTTCGCCGGTCCTTTTGTCATGAGAGACTCCTTACGACGTAAAGCTCCTTTGAGCAAAATATATTTATGCATTTTTGTATGCATGGCTAGCAAAGCTGTCCATTTAGAAGCGGTAACCAGCCTCACATCTGAAGCATTCCTTGCCACACTTTCACGCTTCACATCTCGTCGAGGGTTTCCCAATGAAATATTCTCGGATTGTGGACTTAATTTCGTAGGAGCAGCCAACCAACTGAAGGAGTTCATAGAGTGGTACAAAGAATCTACGACTCAAGACGCCATTTGTGACTTTTGTACCAAATATGACTTCAAATGGAATTTCAACCCTCCTCATAGTCCCAACTTCGGAGGTCTTTGGGAAGCTGGGGTGAAGTCGAGTAAGGTGCTGCTGAAGAAGATAGCTGGAGACTCGCCGATGACTTTTGAAGAGTACAGTACTCTCTTCTCCAAGATAGAGTCGATCCTCAATTCGAGGCCTCTATGTCCTTTATCCACAAGCCCTGAAGAAACCAATTATTTATCTCCAGGACATTTCCTTATTGGTAGGCCACTATTGGCTTTGCCTGAACCATCACTTCACGATCTTCCAGATAATCGTCTTTCCCGCTGGCAAGTTGTCAAGAAGATGTCGGATCAGTTCTGGAATCGCTGGCGTTTGGAGTATTTGCACACCTTGCAAGGAAGAGCAAAGTGGCACCGGAAGACTCCAAACCTTCAAGTTAACGATCTCGTTTTGTTGAAAGGTGACACTCCTTCAATGAGCTGGCCGCTAGCCAAAGTGACTTCGGTGCATCCAGGCGCTGATGGAGTCACTCGAGTAGCAACAGTCCAGACAACTACTTCTTCGCTCCGGCGTTCTGTGTCCAAGCTTATACCTCTTCTTCCTCTTACCTCCTCTCCTTATGATTCCTCTTTGTAAATTTTGAAAAATTTAGGTGGGCGGTATGTTCTCGCAACTTCGACCCAAGCTTTTATTCGCTCTGTGTTTACATTTATTTGAGTGGAGTGTCGTGCAAGAACTTGTGGTGTTTCTCGTCAGCTAACGCGTCCCCCCCCCCCCCATCATCACCTTCCGGCCAACGCTTTGGGCAGACCTCAGTGCGTATGAAATCCTCACAGGACCACCTTCACGTCGAAAATACGAACTCTTTCGCCATTTTCTTCGCGCATTCCTGTTGCTTTTTCTAAAGCCGTTCTGCCTTTGTGGAAGAAACTACCTACGGTGTACCATCTCCATCCTCTCATCCACCGAAGTCGACGTAAGTACAGGAAGCGATGGCACCACCAAGAGTATCCCATATATTCGTTCATTTGGCTGATCATAAACTCATTTCTTCTACAGCTCCTTGGGAAACCGGATCCACCTACGGTTCTTCATCCAATTTTGACCACTCCTATTCTGAGGCTCTTCGTACCTACTCGCCAGCTGCTGTCGTCACCACCAAACCTGCAGCACTGCAGGTCCGTAAGCCTGCATTGAGGACGACCGCTGGTGAGCTTCGGATCCTTCCAGAATCAGGATCCCGTGTCTGGCCGCGTTCTCCCATAAGGTCGGCTCTTCCCTTTTTATAAAATTCAAAATATTAGGAACCCAAGACATTCCTAACTATAACCAAAATTTCAGTAAGCATCGTTTTTTTTTACACCATATTATAACTGGAGCTCCATAGGTTTTCTTTCATACTTTATACATTTCTACAAATATAAACTTTTTGTACCTATTCAAAAACTTGCATCAGAACTCACCAGTTTATTTCAGAACCCAGTCACCAGTTTCTCCTTCCACAACGATCTAGAGTGAAAGATCTAGGTATTCCTATAATTCTATTTCTTTCAAAAACAAACCCCATTCATTTAATACCGATCGATGTTTGTTTTCTTCATGTTGGATGGTTGGTGGCTTTGCAGACGAGTGATCAATATAGAAAAATAATAAACCATTGTGTAATAATTTCCAGCGTTTTTAATTCTAGCCGCAGATTTTTTCGTTCGTGTACTAGGAACTTTGTAAACAATATTTATTGGGAACCTCTGGGGTATTCTCATTTTTAAAACATAATTCGATTTTCGACGATTCGACGGGGAAAATGTGGGAGCCTCATAAAACCCTCGAGTTACCGCAGTTTCGTTATGCGACGATTCAACCTTCGAATCAGACCATGAATACCCTGCCAAGGAATAATCGGTTTTAATCCGGTGAGGTTGATAGTGACTATTGTGGAAGGAGGAGGTCACAGCGATCCAAAACCCACATCTGGGAGCCGAGAGCAATGATTTATCTTATTTACGTATTTATGTAGGTATCTTTTACTAAATTTAGAAGGACGTCAAATGGAAGATCGGTGAGCAATTATGAAATTACATACCTAAATGGGAACAACTTCTACAATACTACGAAAAATCGACAAATGGTAGGATTATCAAGGAGTTGTTATGAGAGAATTTGTACCTTTAGATTGATTACTTCCTTGTGCCTTTTTTTGCATAGTTTATTTAACATTTAGCCACGATACATTTTAAATAATCATATTCTGTTCATCTAATTATAATAATAACATTATGTTTATCTATAATATGGTTATTACAAATTACAATAATTCACACTTCAATGTTGGCATCTCTCATGAAGGTAACTAGTTCCTTATAAATATCGCTGTTTCTTGAGCCGATAATACAGGAGTAACTAAATGGGTGGATAATCATTATGCTTATTTTGTTAAAAAACCTGTTCCGTTCACTGTTGTATTCAGGGCACTCTATTATTACGTGTTTCAGTGATTGGGTTGGTTCTCCACAGTTATCACATTGCTCAGTTTGGGATACACCTATTCTGAATTTGTACTCCGACAGAGCCCATGATTGGATCTCAGGCGATTTATTCTGATTATTGAATGCCTTTCTAATCCACTGCCTCGAAACCAAGGATTTCTTTGGATTTTTGTCTCATATAATTTATCAAATTGGCCCTTTTCGCTGCGTGTGTATTCCTCCTGCAACATGTGCCAAAATTTTCTTTTAATAAGGGGATAAAAATCTTCCCTGGGAATGGGCATACTTAACACTAATCCATTCCTTGCTCCCTTCTTCGCAAGGCCATCAACTCGTTCGTTCGGTGTCAAACCTACGTGGACTTTAACCCAGACGAATTTTACCCGTTTAGCTTGTTCTTTCAGTTCGTGTAATTTTATTAGTATTTGTGCTATTATTGGATGTTGAGCTCTATTAATTTTATTCGAACTTAAGATTGTTATTGCACTTAAAGAATCTGTACAAATGAGATTGATATTATTGTCGGGAGATTGTTCTAAAATTACATCTAATGCTTTACTGATGGAAATTACTTCAGCGTTGTAGCTTGATATTGTGCAATTTAATTTGAAAGATGCCTCGTACTGATTTGCTGGGAATAATATTCCACAACCAACTGAATTTCCAATTTTAGACCCGTCTGTAAAAATTAGATTGGAATTGGGCCACTTGGACATAATAAATTCTCTAAATTCTTCATTTATACCAACATCACGATTTACACCTTTGAATATATAATATTTTACTTGTATAGTCAATTACTGCCTTACTTGATGATGTCTTTTTTTGCAGAAGAATGGCTTCTTCATCGAAGTGGGTGCTTTGGACGGTGAAACGCGATCCAATACCTTGTACTTCGAACGTTTTCTCAACTGGACAGGTCTTCTCATAGAACCGGATCCCCTCAATTTCGCCAACCTTCTTCGAAAAAACCGAAATGCCTGGTTGTCACCCACCTGCGTTAGCATAAAATCTCATCCAGAAATCGTAAGTTCTTCTTACTGAAAGATTTGGGGTAAAATACAACTTACAACATAAATTAGTAATTTATCTTTATTGTACGAATCGGGCGATAACAATAAATCGACTTCACGAATAAAGGTAGACAAAATACTCGTACAATCACAGGCGGGGATCACAAAATGGTGTCTACCGTACAGTCTATTGTTTACCAGTACAGCCAACAAGACGGCACGATTGTACTAAGAGAGGAAGGTGTATCTGTACTTTATTCAATTAATAAGTTTATGGTGTCTACGAACATGTATGTATATCTTGAACTTTGAAAAGTCCATTCATGCAGCATGAATTAATGAGCAAATTTTCAAAAAAATCTTTCAGTTGAAGCTATGTTTAAGGAAAGAAACAATCAGATTCTTCCTTTTCCTTGAAACTTCGGTAATGAGGCTGTATGCTAACATACTGTGTGCATAGGATATGTAACGAAGATGTTAGAAGTTCATATTCATGTTCTACTCGTCTCCAGGAGCTCATAGAGTACCCACACGGCTATTGTTGGTTTTTTTCGATTTTCAGTATACCTACCATGCCAAGATACTGTATGCACAGGTTAAGCTTTGAATATGTTAGGAGTCAATATTCATGTTCTACTCGTCTCCACGAACTCATAGAGTACCCACACGGCTATTGTTGGTATTTTTTGATTTTCAGCATACCATACCAACATACTGTATGCCCAGGTTATGCTTTAAATATGTTAGGAGTCCATATTCAAGTTCTACTCGCTTCCACACAATTCTACACGTATCCACGAACTCATAGAGTACCCACACGACTACTGCGTTTCTGGGTACAACAAATATACGGACATTTTCATTATATATATATTTTTTGACATTTTCATGTCTGTTTTGGCACATAAACTGAAAAATCGTCACGAAAACTTGCTCACGATACCAATAAATAAAATAGACTCACTGTGTTGCGTAGAGAACAATCAACTGTTCTCTTATTTTGATGCTTGGGTACATGAACTAACAACCTTACTTCACTACCTTGTTGTGTAGTGGTTGACATTTTGTTTTGGTTTATTAGTTTCAACCATTTCCGTACTTCTTCCACTTCAAAACGATCAGTGAACAAACGCGAGAGTACCCTCGGGTGGGCGGTTTCTCTTATGGCCCATTTAATTGATATGTTCGCCCCGCCGTGCAATGCACGGGTGAGATCTGCCTAGTAATAATAAATACAATAAGAAAACACCATGAAAATGTCCCAATGTGTTGCAGACTCGTATGCAAGCCTTTCTTTCAAAATACGAGAGAATAATGAGTGAGATAGGGTTTCCAATGCTGGTGTGGCACCTTGGATTTTCTTTAAATAAAACCTTTAAAATTCACTTTTTTAAAATTTTTGGACAACTTTCATTTTTGGAAAGTGCATCGGTATCAGAAATTTGGTGCTGAATCCGAATATACCATGTATTACTATGATTGTGATGGTAACCACAAAAACCCCGTTTTTGACATTTTCATGTCTTTGCCCTGGCACATAGCACAAAAAACTGTCACGAAATTGCGTAACGAAATTGTGTTACAGTGCCTTTATAATGATTTCCGCTTACAACGACCCCGTTGTTAGGTTTGTCCTTTTCTACACTTTTTAACCCACAAAAATCGTTCACCACTCGTTGGAAAGCTCTCGATTTAACGAACATTTTCATGTTCTCCATAACATATTGACTATACGAATAGCGGAGCTATGGGCATAACTGTTCTCATATTTTGTTTACAAACTAATGATCGTGAGTGTAGAAGATAATTAATCCGGAATCGTCTATTTTATTGAAATTAGGTACCTACCTCTTAATATTAATAATTGTGTCAATTTGTAACATAATATATCTATGTTATTATGTTAATGATTCGTTTCACATTCTGACAACAACGGAGGGTGGGTTATAAAATCCCATAATGAGGTAAAAAGCAATAGGTAAAGACATGAAAATGTCCCAATGCGTTGCAGACTCGTATGCAAGCGTTTTCAGCATTCTTTGTAGGATTATGTTTTGCTGACTCTCAGGACGCTTGAATTGGGAATCCGAACACGTCCCCCAGACAGCTAGACCATAGGTCCAGATAGGACGTTTTTTTTTCTTGCTCGATTCCAAAGGCTTATTATTGAAAATAATAAACCAAAACTACTATACAAAACTACTAAAAAACTACTACAAAAATACACTACTAAAAAAACTACTACTACTACTACTTAACTACTTTTAAACTACTTTAAAACTACTATATAAATATACCTACCTAAAGTTAAGTAATTGCAACCCAGTTGACGGCTTCATTGAGCCTAACTGTACAACGTAAAACGCTGCAAATCATTGCTCAAAGGTTTATTATTTTCTGTATAGATCACTGGTTCTCCGTCAATAGCACTCACCACCATCTGTATTCTCCCTTGACCTTCCCTCTCAAATTTGAGATACGCATTTCCATGTTTTAAAACTATTTTTGAAATTTGGACCACTTAGGGTCCAAAATTTCTGGCTAACGAACTCATCTTTTCGTTTGTTATTACGAACATTTTGGCGAAAACTTAATAATTTTCGCGCTAAACAAATTTCGCTAAAACAACAAGCGGAGTGACACATATATTATGATATAACTAGCTGAAAAGCCTGAACTAACTGAAAGTAGGCAAAAACGATTCCTCCAACTCTCCCCGCCACCCACTCCCTCCTACTCCTCCCGCCCCCAACTCCTCCCGCCTCCGACTCCTCTCGCCTCCGACTCTTCCCGCCCCCAACTCCTCCCATCTCCGATTCCGCCGACTCTCCCCACTCCCACGACCCCTCCGTGCATACGTACGTACGTACAGTTGGCGTTTTATGTATATAGATGAGGCCATTGCAATAGCTTCATTTTCCTTGAAAATTCGCTAAAAGGGAATTTCAATTTTTGTTGGTCAAGTTACCAAGTGGATGGGTTTGACTTGGCTAATATGAACTTCTTGTTACTTGTCTGTGTTACCGAATCTATTATGTACGTTACTAGTGATTTTTGTTAGCTTGTAAGTTTTTCTGTATTCCTTGACAATTTGTTGTTGATTTTATGTAATCTCTTTATTTAATTTTTCTGCCACTATAGCATGTGGCAGAAAGTATATCAATGGGCAAAAAGTTGGAGTATAGGGGTTTTCAATGGTACTGAATCCAAATTTGAGGTCAAAAACCTGAATTTCTGACCCACCGAAATACCCCATTTAAAAGGAATGACGTGTTATATTGTACATTAATTGTGTTTTTTTTTCCTGCAGTTTTTACTAACAATGCTTGTTTTAACTGGTTTTTACTAATGTCTGCTCACATTTCTTCTTTATGTTGCAAGGTTCGCTTTGAGCAGAACGAAAATATGGGCAAAATAGTTGACACAGGAGTCAATGATAACAAGTCTCGAATTCCAAAAGGAGTGGTGAGCGTCCAGTGTTTCCCGTTGTACACCTACCTGCTGGCCCTCAACGTCACGCAGGTCGACTACTTCAGTTTGGACGTCGAAGGTGTAGAGCTCGACGTTTTGAAAACTATTCCCTTCAACCTCTTGAATATTCAGGTAGATTTTATGATCCTAAACAGCGACCTAACTCTCAGGGAATCTTGTTTTTGTCGAAGAACTTCAATATCGCGAATAAATCATTGCAAATTCGATTCGTGTTTTAGACGCTGTCCGTGGAGTTCGCCCACGTTCCTGGAGGAAAGGAGGCCATTCACGAGTACATGTTCGAGCAGGGCTACGTCATGCACAGCGAAGTCACTCACCCCGACTGGTTGGCCAACGATTTCATTTTCATGAAAATAGATTGATTCTCGATAGCTCATCCGTTCTTATTAGTAGGTAATGTGAACTGTGTGATCTTAGCAAGTACCTATAGTAACCACAATGTAGTAGGTACCTAATTTCAAAATTCATTGAATCAGCCTTATTTGAAGAATCAAGGACATGATAAGGTTGTTGTGATTGAAACTCATTGAGCGATTCTTTTTCCATACAGTAGGTATAGTCGAATAATCCATAATATGACGAGTCGAAGGTGGATAGTTTTCACCGTAGTGATAAAATCACTTATTAAACGGAAATGTATAAAACTCGTTCCTTAAAATTCTCAAAATTTATTTTGCGGAGTGATTTAATAGGTTTTCATTTGTTATTTATGCTATCTAAGCATATTCAGAAAGTTTCAAAAATGTCGCGTATTGCAGCAATGTTCACTTGGCTAGAGTGTGTTGCACTGACATAGGCAGGTAACAACACGCACATTGTAGTCGGCTGACCTTCGCTAACCATTTGTATTGCATTGTTAAAACTAAGTTGAGACTCTTACTTGAACTCGGGCTACTTTGGCTTTGTCCATCCGTTTTTGAAGAACTCGAATTTGATAACTACGACTTGAAATGTTGAGGTTAGACAATTTTTAGCATTTTGTTTTTGTCGGTGATTGTTTATGGGAGTGCTAGAGAGTAACAGTCCTAATGAATTGAAATGGCATAAATGATGTGCACAAGTAGAGCTTTACTTCGACGAACATCTACGTTCCGCTCTTTTCACTAAGAATGCAGTCCTCAGATAGGAGGTGCACGCTGCTGCTCCCTGCGGAAAATGCCCAGAACGCTGGATACGAGTAGATCTAGCTGAGCGCAAAAGCACTACATGGAGCCTAACTGCACTTTGCAAGACTGACTGGTGGCAACTGACCACTGAAACGACAGGTTGCTCAGAACAGCCTCCTACAGCTAGTATTCAAACTTGGGACTCAAACTTTCGAACTTCCCCGAAGTATTTCAATTGCAGATATGGATCCAGATTTTCTAAGTGATCTGAGAAACTCATAGAGTAACTCGAGCTCCAGTTTGTCAAATGCTAAATTGAACAACAGCGCTATTGAACTGTCAACAGATTTTGAGCGGCGACTAAAGGTAGATCCATGGAATTCGGAATATCCATGGTAGGTCCATGGAATATCCTGCCCACATGGAATTCGGAGGTTCTGCTTCTCACTGTAGTCGTGGCATCCATAATGAAAAGAACCTCTCCTCCTTGAACTTATTTATAATATTTTATCAATTTTATTGATTCAGAGTTCATTTATTACTGCCCAAAATGTTCGAAGAAAGAATTATGATAGTTATTCGCAGATGAAGAAGAAATCGAACTGGAGCGGGGGCGAAGAAAACGGTTAATTTGGGTGCACAGGGAGCTGAGAGTTTCTTCCAGCCAGTACATTTTCCTTTATTTTAGGTTGATTTCTTCTCTTCTCTTGTTCTCGTGTTCTTTCTATCACAGTTTGGTGGATATGGGACCTGCTGGTTTGTTTATGATTGTGGAAACGATTTTGTTTTAATTCACGGGTAGTGGTAGAGGAGCTCCATCTTCCAGTCCGAGACCTGGTGTGCCGACCAGCGAGGGATATGAGGTATGAGGCCAGTATTTTTTTTCTTTCTTGAACTCCGCATTTTCATATTTACTGCTCTTATTGTGCAAACTGGATTTCTGGTCTTACGCAGCCATTTTTTGGTTAGGGTCGATGCCAACCTGTGGAGGAATTGATTGAACTCCTTCGCACGAGCATATTAAAGGCGAAATGATCTTCTGCTGCTCCATCGTGCTTCTCTTTAGCGGCTTTGTCGGTGATTGAGCTCCAATCTTGAGACAGGAAAGAGGAGGCGTTGCCATTAACTATGGGGTTGTCAAACGCTACCCTCTCTGTGTCAGCAACAAATCCGGGCATGGCTCCTGATTCTCCTTGCAGGACTGGTTCCAGCATCACTCCCCGCCAGGGCAATTCATCTCCTTTCGTAAGCGTTGTTTGAAGAAGCAGTCCCGAGGGGTTTGGAACTGGACACGCCCCATTTCTGCCTGTCTGGAAGAGTCAAGGCGCCTCTATCCCCTCCCCTTTTCAGTTCTGGTTTGGGGCTGCTTCCCCAAACAAACCTTTACAGTTCAGTGAATGGGTGACGTTCATGGATTCCCCGCATCCATCGCAGTTCATGGCGAGCCCTTGAATTCAAGTACAGGATCAGTTATGGCAACAGGCAATAGCTCTTCCCATATTGTCCCTGCGTTACAGGTTTGAATGAGGGTGTCTTAAATTATACCACTCTTCGTACTCATCAACTGACACTTCTTCTTCTTTGCCTGACCCTTTCTCATTTTATTTGGGGTCGGCCCTCCGTATCATGCGTCTCCAGGCAGCGTGGTCATGGGTCGTCTCTTTGTTGACTTGGGCTTCTCTAAGGTTGTTATTTACTATGGACATCCATGTGATTCGGGGTCTTCCTCGTCCTCAGGGTTTAGTTTGGATATCCATCACTTTTCTGGTCATGTGGTCGGGTGGTCTCCTCATAACGTGTCCATACCACCGCAGACGGCTCTCCTGCAGTTTATCTGGGATGGGTCTTACTTTGAAGGTGCCTCTTATGTGTGTGTTTCTGACATGATCCAGCCTAGTTACACCACCTGCCCACCTGAGCATCTTCATCTCTGCGCAGTGTAATTGATTTTTGTGTTGTTTTTTGAGTGGCCAGCATTCGGCTCCATATGTCATGGTTGGACGGACAGCTGCTCTGTATACTCGTCCTTTTATGCGCACGGGCATTCGGCTGTCGCATAGCACGCCGGATAGTTCTCTCCATTTCATCCACCCGGTATTTATGCGATGGGTGACATCAGTGTCTATAGACCCATCTTTACTGATGACTGACCCTAGGTATTTGAAATGGTCCACTTCTTTTAGCTGGGTGTTCTGCAGACAGATGGTGTGGTTGCTGTTGACGCCACTAAAGTTGCATTGCATGTACTCGGTCTTCTCTCTGCTTATTCGCAGACCTGATGTTTCTAGAGCTTCCCTCCACTTTTCTAAAATTTGCTGTAGGTTGTTCACGTCTTCACTGATGATGACGACGTCATCCGCATATAGGATGTCCCATGGCGGCGCTCGCTGCAGCTTTGAGGTGAGATCGTTCATAACAATATTGAATAGCAGAGGACTGAGTGCGGAACCTTGGTGCACACCAACCTTTACATCAAATTCATCGCTTGTTCCGGCCGGACTTCACACTTTGGTTGTTACTTGGTGGTACATATCTTTGACAATCATTATGTAATGCTCGGAGACACTCTGGGCCCTTAGAGCGTGCCAAATTAATTCTCTCGGTTCCCGGTCGAACTCATCAACTGACACTGTTAGTTGTTGAATTAACTTTGTCGTGCAGAGTGAAAGGTGAGTGCGCTCACGGTTCAGTATTCCAGTCGTTGCTGTTTCTGAGTACGCACTATTCAGATTGACTGCACCTTCGTAGTTGACTGTTGACTGCACCTTGAGTCCCTGTTGCATTGCCGAGAGTCGTCTACGTGCAGTGTGGATATGTGAACGCACTCTCATTCGAAACAATGACATTAACCACCAAAAAACAAATTGTCAAGTATCGGGAATGGGGTCATCCAACAAACGCTGTTATTACCGAGCTTTTGGAAAATTTATTTCCTTCATCAGGGCTCAAAACAGCTACATGTAAGGAGAGTGTACCCACCACATGTAGCTCCTTTGAGCTCTGATGAAGGAAATAAATTTTCCAAAAGCTCGGTAATAACAGCGTTTGTTGGATGACCCCATTCCCGATACTTGACAGTTTGTGCATGCCGTGGGTTGATAAACACAACATCTTAACCCCCAAAGTACGATGCCAACAAGATTGCGCCTATCTTAAGAAGGCTGTGGATGGTGGTCGACTTCTGTCCAACTACAAAACCTCTTCGAAAAAACCCATTAGCTCCAAGATACCGCTGTAACCCATTTTCACATTTTTAATGTTAAATCACATCTCACAACTTATCGCTTTATTTGGGTCGTATAAATATGCATCACGCATAGTGACGATTCGATGTACCATTCGATGCGATATTTAACATCGAAATAATATTGGAAGACAGTATCGATATCGATAAAATATCGGAAGAAAAATATCGATATCATTAATATTGATAGAATATCGAAACAAAAATATTGATGTAACATTGTCACTGAATTTTTTTTAAAATCTTTTTTGTCATCAATATCAGTGATATCGAAAGAAAAATACTGATTTAACTGATATCGAATGTGTTTTTGCATCTTTTTTTTAATCAATATCAGTGATATTGATAGAATATCGAAAGAAAAATACTGATTTCACTGATATCAAATAGGTTTTGTCATCTTCTTTTAATCAATATCAGTGATTACCATAAATTACCGAAAGAACAATATCGATTTCACTGATGTCGAATATGTATTTGCATACATTTATCGATTAGGAGAAATTGATATATTACATTGGGAGGAATATAACCATCACAACCGATAATTTTTTTCTTTCGATATCAATATTTTCCTTTCGATATTCGATAATATTGCAAGAAAAATATCGGAAATAACGAAACAAAATATCGATATAAATAAATATCGAAAGTATCGAATCGTCACTAATCACGCATGCTCACAGGCCATCTTCAATGTGTTGATAAGTAGGTTGTGCTTAAAAACGTGAAGCTTCAAGTTAAGAGACCAAGGAGCTACATTAGCTGTGATATTGAAGTTTCTATTAACTCTCACCGAGTCAACGGTTGTCTTGGTGTATTCAGCACGTTAAAATGTCAGTGTAAGTACGTAAATTAGGTAGAAAGTTGGTCGAATGAAACCAACTTGCGGGTTATGCTTTAAAGCCTGCATAGAAAAGCAATAACGAATCTAGTAATGCAAGTATTAATAAATCGATAAAAGAAAGATTATTCAGTGTTCATTTACATGTTTTCAACACTTTATTTCTGAACATAAGTTCACATTTGAAGAACTTGTGATTCATTCATAACCATTCAGAAACTTGAGTGGGCTGTTACTCAAAAATCATGTTTCTTGTGGACTTGCAGTTATTCCCTCTTCCGTTACTTTCCTTAACTCCAAACCTTTCTAAAATTAGTTATAACGAGATTGTTAGATACATTGATATTAGCGTTGCTTTCTAGCTTAGTACCTACGTACTAGTGATATGACCGGTGCTCATTTTAAGTAGGTTTTTACTCCTTACGAATATCCTATTTGGTACTTAGCTACCCCACACTATGCCAAAATCTATACTAAGTGTCCTTAACTTTGAAATTCGTTGGCTATTGTACCGCTAGGCGTGTTGATTTGTTATTTTTGTATAGTAGATAGTTCTAACGACGAGTACTGTTAATTTTTAAGTCATTCACTCGATATGATATTATTCTTGAGGTTGTCACCGGTGCAGCTGAGGAAGTCCATGTTTCCTATAATCCTCTCGTTTCAACTAGAAAACTCCTAGATTTACATACTCCTATCATGATTATATTTACGTTATTTGTGAAGTTCTAATCTTCATACGATAGAATATCGATTTCTGATGTGTTAATTTCGTCACGTTGTTTTGCTATTAACCCTATAAAAGTAGGAGCTTCGAAATTTTGACTAATTTGTCAAAAACTGGGTAAAATTCAATAGACTTCTTAATTTCCTACATCCTCTAACAAGTATGGTGTTATTATAAACCCATCTTTTTGTTCTTTGTTAAAAAAAAAAAACTGTTGTCTTTGAAAAATTCACAATAAAAAGCTTTGTTTACAACGATATTTTGATTAATTTCTTAATTATTTTTACCAAATGTCTTTGAATAATAACTCCAGCCTTTTCGCGCAACGGTACCCGTTTTGGTTTATAATTTCAATAATGAACCTTTGGAATCGACCCAGAAAAAAGAAAAACGTCTGCCAAGTTTTCATGCCGTTTCAAAAACGTCTGCCAAGGTTCATCTATTTCATCAAATTCGGATGAAAAATGTAAGTGCGTAGATGTATGTGATTGGATCTAGAAAATACTTAGCCTTGGCTAGGATTCGAACCCGGGACCCTGGGGGATAATTCTAAGCGCTACCCTCTGAGCTATTGAGGCCAAGTGATGCAATGAATAGGATTTGAGATTCTCACTGGGGACCATCCCTCTATGAATGAAGCCCTCGATGAAAAAACATTCTCTATGATTTTCATAAGGGACCATCTAAACACTACCCAGTAACATCCCTGGAAATTTCATTGAAATCGGATGGAAAACGTAGAAGTTATGGCCGTTACAAGGAATTCACGTTTCGCATGTGCAGCGGCTACTATCAGTCCGGGGGTGATGATCTTCATTGGGGACGATCTATAACCTAATCCGCATAATAATCCCTGAAAATTTCATCGAAATCGGATGGAAAATGTGGAAATTATGGCCGTTACAAGGAAATTCACGTTTGCGCATCCGCAGTGGCTACTATCAGTCCAAAATTGGAGATTTTCATAGGGGACCATTTAAATACTAATCTGTAACATCCCTGAAAATTTCATTGAAATCATATGGAAAATGTAGAAGTTATGGCCGTTACAAGGAATTCATGACCGACACACAGACACGGAACCAAAATTGTTCAGAAAGGTCTAAAACGCGAGTGTAAATTTTAATTTTGGAGAACTTTTTTTAAAAGAAAAGTGGGGGTTCTGCTGTAATGCAGAAAGTGCGTAATACAGAAAAGAGCAATACATGGCTGAATTATTACGCAGAAGCGCGCAGTACGTTCTGCGCAGAATTGTTTCCAAACCAAAAAAATGATTCTGGTTGTTTTGTCAATAAACGAGACCGAGTCAATAAGAGGAGCATCTAGGGAGAGAGAGTGGTGGAATGGCCTGGCGATGATTAGATGAACCTTCCAGAGGTAAAAACCTACTAGGATTTGTGAAATCAGGCAAAACACACGCAGAAAATCAGCAAGGCAAAACTACCAGAATTCTCGTAAAATGTGTCAACTGAGTAGGAATCACATCAGCAGACTGATGAGAGATAACGTAGGTTTTTAGCACTGGAAGGTTCATCTAATTGTCGCCAGGCAGCGCTCAGGCTGTTCCACCACTCTCTCTCCCTAGTATTCTCAGGTAAGTAATTAATAAAT
The DNA here is from genome assembly GCA_009739505.2 of Apolygus lucorum. Classification (NCBI taxonomy): domain Eukaryota; kingdom Metazoa; phylum Arthropoda; class Insecta; order Hemiptera; family Miridae; genus Apolygus; species Apolygus lucorum. Next base: position 3,249,559 of record CM019170.2, on the reverse strand, counting down.
GTTTCTAATTTGCACCAGGAAATTGATCGGGAGAGTATGATTGATAACGACCACAGTTATGAAACGAAATATAACTTTATGTAATCTTTAAGTAAGTCTTCAATAACAAAATGAGATAACGAACAATTTAACTTAAGGATTAAGATACCCTTCTGATCAAACGAATAAAAGGATAGATTACTAATGTGAGGGCCCTGAAGGGGATAACCTCTACGTCCGTGGCCACGTGGTGACCCGGAACACGACCCGAAACTAAGAACAACGGTCCTATGAATAATGACAAGAAAGTAGGAACAAAAACCTAGGAGGAACGAAATACAATATTTACAGGCAATTTAAATTTACCGGTTTTGACTTTGAATGGGAGAGTATCCATCGAAAGGTCCGTAGGGTTGTCAAGCGTCGTCGTCCTGAGAACTATGGGAGGGCGGATCGTTCACCAAAAAGTCTCTACTGATTGAGTCTGCTGCTGCTAATGTTCAATTCGGGTTATAACTGTTAACTGGCTTTCACAATTCACTAATCAATGTTCTCAACAATACTGGTGCACTGTTTCCTGCGACCCGGAACACGGCTTTATCTGAAGGTGGGCTTAATGCAAAATATGGTTGTGGCGAGTGGCTCGATGAAGACATGACTGGCCGCTCGCGATGGCGTCACCTCCGTTGTGACCCCCTCCGCGGGTCTCTCCCCACCTGCCCACTTCCCAGCGCTCCCCTGTCTAGTGCTGCCGCCTGAGGGCGCGATTGGTATTTCTACTTCCATGCTTTTGTCGCTACATGGAAGGATCCTTTGTTTAACTTCAGCTTTGGGATGGCCGGTGGTGCTGCAGACATTAAGCATTGTGACAGCTCGTCACAATAAGAGAGATAACGTATGTCTTGAGCTCCGGAAGGTTCATCTAATCGTTGCCAGGCAGCGCTCAGGCTGTTCCACCACTCTCTCTCCCTAGATGCTCCTCTGAAGGGCGACCATCACTATTGCTCAGCTGGGAGCAAGCGGTAAAACTCCCGTTTCTTCGAACTGAGTGTGAAGCGTTTATGTCTTCCAAATAACCTTTATTGTGAAGCAGGTAGGTAGCACCTATCTATGGTATGATTTACGGCAAGCGGTGTCGGAGCTAAAAGGAGTTGAACCCAACAACATCAGGATAATGGCTGCAACATTGTCATGGCGCGGGGAAAGTGCCACGGAGTTGCGCATCTTGGTAGGTTTACTCTGTGGTATCACCACCCGTGTCCTGCTCGGCTCATATTTGAATTGGTGGTCCTTTTATAAAGGCTCTTCCCTTCATCCCTCTCTCCCACCTCCTCCATCTTCCCTCTTCCCTAGAGCCGGCGTCGGGTGATTCCTGGGCGTCCTCCCCATTAATATTTGATTTGTTCATTTATTTTTATTTATGGCGTGCCCCCTCCGTCTCTGAGGGGAGTTTAAAAAATAAAAAAATAAAAAGTAGGTGAAATAGGTGGTGACAATGGCAAATCCGTGTTCTTTCTTCGTGTAATCGTGTTTCACTAATTATTAAAAACTAGCACAATAGGGTGATGAATTTGCCATTCTAATTATTCTGTCCCAAAACAAACGAAATGGGTAATCGAGGCAAAAAAAAAAACTCGAGTGTAAAATCGTCCCTTTTATGAATTAAATACCTAATTTAACCTAAATTTAAATAAAATTATAAAATATCACTGAAAAACGAATTTTATAAAATACCATTCCTTAGGGTGTTCAATAGATTTGAAATAAATTCTGAGAGAACCAAAAAAATGCACAGTTCGCACCTACTGATAATATTACGATTAGTAAGTTATAATTGAGGTTTCGGTATTATAATAATTTGTAGTAGTTTTATTTCTTTTTATCCTTGACTGTGTACTTATCGTAGCTCTTCGTGGGGTCGAACGGTTCCCACCTGCTCGCTGGGAAGATGTGCTTATTTCTTTCGTACCAGGATCTGAAAACATTGGGAAATATTTTAGTGAAAAGGCTTGAAAACGAGATCGAACAAAAACATAGTTGTACTCCCAAGAAGACAAAATTGGTGCAAGTAATAAATAACTTCAAAGGGGGCAGCACATTATCATAAATTAATACATCAAGGAAAAGCTAATGTCTGGTGCGTAGCCTATTTCACACAAGAGAACATTGTTCACATTTAAATTTCATAAGTCATTACGATTATCAATGGTATTTTTGTAACGTAGACCTCAAGCCAAAACCTATCAAAATACACTGAAAACTATCAATAATGCAGCAAGAGTTATCATTTCCTTGGTGATTTTTCTCTTTAACTCCAAATTTGACTCTTTTTCATAAAAATCTTATTCCACATAGAATCAATGAATTTTTCTTCGATTACTCTCCCTCATTGGACCGTGTTAAGTAATAACCATCCAAGTTCAAAAAAGCTGATTTTGGGAAACGCATATTTTCCTAAAATGCTGCCTTCACTTTACATAGTGCTATTTTACTGCACTTTTTTTATTTGTATAGAACCAGTACGGTCTGTTTTCCTTGAAAAATCAAAATTAAATCCTCTCCAATGAAATTTTGAGTCCTTAACCCATTAGTGACCGTAATTATTTTTTTCTAAAATTTCTGATGAAACTTGGTAAGATGCTTCATATTACGTCTAGAAGCACTAGAAAAATAATATTTAAAATTTCGGCGTACGAAAAGGTGGTCTAAAGGGGTGTGCCCAAATTAGCCCTCTGGGCACTCAGCACTAGCAGTTCTGGGAAAGTAATACTCAGTCACGAACGATCATTTTTCAACAGTTATTGAAGTATATAAAACCAAAAAACCGTCACAAAAAAGTTGAAAACAGTAAATTTTGTCGAATAAACGAAAGAATGTGGCATCTAACGTATTATCTCGAAAATGTTGAGTGGAATGTATTGAAATAGTCAACGCACGTTCCCTGCTTGAACTTGCACATGGAGCATACTCAAGCAGTGCAGTTTATTCCTGCGTATCTCTTCATTTTCTTCCCCTCCGTATACAAAATGTGGTGGTCTATATATTATCATTGCATCGCTGACCCTAGATGTAGAAATCGATCTTCCAGAAGTCCCTGGATGTCTCCAGGCGACAGCTTAGCCTATCAAAAACGTGTGGGCCAATTCCGTCTGAACTGTAGTTGAGAAACTTTGGAACTCTTCTATGGCAATATCCACCCTTTTTGCACAGATGCGTCTATCCCCAAGGAAAATACCGCTCATCACCATTTCTTGTTTCTCATGCCAATGCGGCAATCAGCGTGCTTATGTCCGGCAATTGCTCCCAGAACAATAAATCTCCGAGGATTGAATTATCCACCAAACATTTAAATTCTTCAACAGAAATTGGCGGATATTTTGAATTTATTTCGACTGAGTTTGGTTCATGTACTTCATTATTCCCCAACGAAGGGTTGATCGCGTCTTGGAGGTTCACTCCGGTCTACAAAGAATTAAATATATAAGAAATTATAAGATGTTAAAAACCATCAGATGGTAATGGTCATCAGATGGTAAAAACCATCAGATGGTGAACGAAAGAATGTCATCTAAAATCAAGATCAATCAAATATCAGATCTGTTCACGGCATACGAATAATGTTCATCATAATATATACTCGTACTTATGATGACTGAGTGTATATGAAAGCGTCGCCAAGTGCCCAGAGGGCTAATTTGGGAACACCATGATACAGATCAGTTTTTTACAGAGCTACCAAGGGATATTTACTCAGTTATGAACTGTTCTCGTGGGGTAACAACCATAATCTAAAACTATGCAAAGGAATATCGTCAAAATAAAAATTTGAAATAGTTATGGCAATAAATGCCGCAACCCGTTGACGACCAGATTGTCACTCATCTTGGAGACTGACTAAACCACACTGAGCAACTGATTCATTCAAACTGAATGCACTCCTAACATGGTAGGGAATCTAGGTAGCTTGCAAGACCAAAAAGTAAATAATAGAATCAAAATTACACCAAGAATTGGGAGAATTGTGAGACCAGGTTTGCCGTCCCGCTACTAGCCTGCTGGGCACTAATGGGTTAACATTGATAAATTGGTTATTGCATAACTGATTTTATAGAGTGATACATTTATGCAATAACCATTTAAGCGATAAAAGAGGCTCTTCTTTCCACTCCTGCCTAGAGATTAGTATTGCCGAATTAATGACATCATAATTTCTTTAATGTTTTTTTAATTGAAAATCATAAAATTGTAATTTAAGAAATAAACATAATCGTACAACTTTCTGGAACTCAGATAGGAAACATTTTGCTCCTCAGGCTCTTCCATGTCTTCTAAACCGTACCTATCCTTCGATGACGACAGACAAGAAGTCTTCCTTCTCGATCTTGTTTACTACAAATTTGTTTTTCTTTCTGCAAGCCTTCATTACATTAACGTAATCGTCAAGAGTGTACTGTCTGACTTGGTGTTTTAATAAGCACTCCACATCTCCGAATTCGGCAGGAAACTATGACCTGAGTGTAAATATTTTAATGTAATGGTATTTAAACTAAACTCCTCCGAGTGAAGAATGTGAAGCAAAATTACGACCGTCTTAATGCTCCGATTTTGTCCCCCACAAGATCTAATAAAATTAGATCGTCGACGCATGAAGTTAAGTGAATCCCAACCCAACTCCTGGGAGATTTGCGTTCATTGCAAAACATGGTACACCAGATCAAACAAATGAAATAAGCAGCCAATAGATGATAAACGCCTACAGCGAATTTTTACTGTGAAAAACAACGAAACAGTCACCAATCACGACTCCGACGCTGTTAGCGAAAATCTAACTCAGAGAAAACTAGCATCCAAGTCGACTTAGACGGTTGTTGCATAGCTGGAATCTTAGCTTGTAAGTCCCACCCAGAGTTAGATGGTTATTGCGAAACAGGGATCTGAGTGATGAAACTGTTATGAAATAACAAATTGTTGATAATTCTTGGGCCATGAGCTGAAATTTTTTCAGTAATAACAACTGGAGGTTATAAAGATACCTCCAGAGAAGAGAAATCTGAAATTATCTCAATTTGACCAAAATTCGACTTTGATGGTTGTTGCATAACACGGTCCAATTATTGTCTAATAATCGGACAGATCAAGAACAATTTAGCTTATTTCTACCTAATTCAAGGATAAATTTGATGAAATAATCTAGTTTATGTTCGTGAAGAGAATTAAGTTGTCTTTCAGTTCCTATCTACAGGATCAAGATATCTACGAACCTATACCAACATAAGAACCATTTTCAAGAATATTTTGAAAAACAATTTTCACAGAGATTTTGTTGTAGGTTTTATTCTAAAAATAACATTTATCGAAAAAAATGCATAATCACACTTGGATATGGATTATCACGAATTTAAGATAGAACATAGCTACATAAAAAGTTCGTACCATGGGTATTAGGTAGTTACTGCGCGATACGAAATGTAATCAATTACCGAAAGAAACACAAAGGAGTAATCCCCATCGAAATCCGTTCAGCTGTTTGGTCTTTTAATGGACACCAATGGATTAGTGGAACTGATACAGAGATTTAAAAAACTAGCAAAACAAAGCGAGGTCTTGAAGATACACCAAGAAGTTTTTCTCGGTATAGGTGAACATGAGGAAGACATTCAAAACAGCTCCGCTGTTATGATACGTTTATCACCATAAATTTTCTTTGGGTTAGAAGTGAGTCAAAATTTTGTTCAAATTACAAAGGCAAATTTTTAAATTAAAAGACAAAGTATAAATTTAATCGGAATGACTTTAAATCAGAAGAAAAAAGAGTCATTAGGACTAGATCCACACCTATCGACATTTCCTTGGGATAAGCGGTGTCTGAGAAACGCCCGATACATGTCTCAATAATTTTGGTCGGTCTCCTTGTTCACCCAGGAGTCTTCCAGCCGTCTCCTTAGTAGTATTATTTTTCACTCTTAAAGGTATAAATTGAATAAAATTATGACATTGACTCTACTGACTGTACGGGGTTGCCATTGGAAAAGAGATTCAGGCCCAGAGTGGCTTATGATTTTGATACCAATTAGTTACTCTATGGTGAGTATACCTACATGGAGTAGGTATAGATACAATTTTATGGGACCAAAACTAATTGATACCACATAAATATTGATAGTTAAAAAAAATATTGACTATTTTTTAGTAAATTTTGTTTAGAACATTTTGGAATTTTTTAATGTATTTATTAGCATTTTGAAAATCAACAACATTTAATTCAAGAAGTTTTGCTTTCATTCTGGTGTTGAAATCTGTTCAATAGATTTTAAAAATATAAATAATAAAAAATATTAAAAAGCCCTTTGGAAAAAATAACGATATTTGGGTTGCGAAAGGTCGTTGGTATATTTAGAGAGGCAGTCCTGAACGGTTTGGAGGAGTCCATTTGAAGTGTGGAAAGCATGATAGTTTAAGGATGTCCTATCACACGTGACGCAAGGGACAGAATTGAGGGGACAGATTCTCCCTTAAACTCTCGTAGGAAGCGAACGGTTTGTCCTACAGGGCTCCGCGTGGTCTCTAAAAATTCAATACTCTTAAATTGATGAAAAAACTTTTTTTTTTGAGTTAGGGCGTTTTCAAAATTGTAACCCTTATTTTTCAACCCTTAGAAGTGTTACATCAACCAAAAGCTTCGGGGCACAACTAGACCCCAAATGGAGCCTACATACCAAATTTCATCAAAATCGGTCAATTCTAAGTGGACGGAGTTGGTTCTAATATTTTCGATACTATCAATGATTTCTTCCAATTATCCACAGTTTTGATAGTGAAAAGATGTCAATATCATCGATATCATCCAATATCTGTATAATACACTCGGAGCTTCATCGTTAATGCGACATTTGGAGTTTGTAAAATCCTAGCGAAACAGAAACATGAGAGAAAGTAATCACCTCAACAAGACTTTGCCCGCATGCGAGTCTTCCTTCTCTACACTGGCGTCGCTGATCATTCGGATGTCATCGTGTGCGTCGAACATGAACAATGGTCCACTCTTCCCGCGGGCCTGGAAGTAGAAAGAAATTTCAAACATATTGTTTAGTAATGCATGCATTCCAGGGGCCGTCCCATTGGATAAGCATTAGGTCAATTAATACCAGTTGGTAAGCGAAAAAACTGTTCACTCGGTGTAATTTATCAAGTATTTTAGGCAAGAAATACTGACCCCCCCCCCCCCCACCATTATCCACCTTAACATTTCTAGCGGCATGGGAGCCTCGAATTTGAAGAGCATTTTAAAAACCATGCTCTACGATGCCAGTCTGGCACCAAAGCAGAAATACGTCGTAACGTTGAACTTTCATCAATTTCTTTTGGTAGGCAGTCCGTCCGGAAGTCAGTTCATTTCCGAATTCAAGGGAAAACACACACACAAAAAAAAAACGAAAAAACAAAAAAAACGTGAGATATGCGGTTTATGGTGTCCTGGCACCATGGTGGCACCACAATTAGTTCCATGGTGGTTTGATGAGAATTTTTTCTAAATTTCAAAGCTTTTTTTCTAAATTTCAATTAGTAAGCAGTAAAGGAACCGAAATATTGGAAAATTGGATATTTTGTGAATATTATCCCCCCACTCGCCCCCTCCCCTTGTAGATTTTGATACTCCAGTGAAATAATGAGCAATTTGGAAGATTTCCGCGTCGAATAAAAAAGGACCACGAAAATCGACTGGAAATTGAGGCCTGGGCAGAGTACACAAGATTATGCCCAGAAACGCACGTTTTTTGAGCATTAACCCCCCCTTTCCATCCCCCCTTAAAAGGCAAAATCCGAAATTCCGGCGACGTAGTGCACAACTAGATAGTTTTCCGCGACGATCAAAAAAAGAACCACGAAAATCGGTTGAGAACTAAGGCCTGTGCAGAGTACACAAGATTTTGTTACACACACATACACCTATGGTTTTTTTCGCGGATTTGGATTCAGAATAGTCTAAAACGGATTACTGTGTGGCTATTTTTTTTTTTTTTTTTTTTCTGTTGAGTGTTGTCCTCCTTCACCCCAGATCGATCGCATAAAGACGCCCAAGTCTTTAAACAGTAGTTTAATCGATGAGTGACGTTTAAACGGGTCTTGTACCCCCGGACGTCCTAAAAAATATTGGAATAGATTATTGAATTCACGCGTCTCTTCTAAGCAACTTTATCGATAGGTATTTTCCCCTTATTATTCCTTAGTGGAATGAACACCTGAATTTCATTAATTAATACTTGTACAACGTGCGCTACAAAAATAATGTTCTTACTTCTCGACAAAGAGTACTTACCTTGGTAACTATGAAGTCGTAGAACGTGTAATGTTGCGGTAAAATGAGATCTTCCTTGACGTACATTAATTGGTCAGCGGTAACAGTTTTGAGCTCGGAAAATTCTTTTCGGAGCGTTTCAAGGCATCTTTGAAGGAATTGGTAAATGGAGTTTCCTGTAATAGTAGAGATCCTGATTATTCCCAGAACTATGCAATAGGTTGTTTTGGAATATTCTGTAAGAATATTCACCTTTTTTCATCCGAACCGTCCTCCGATGTCCTGACCCGTCCCAGTAACTGAATGTGATGTCGATGTCCTCTTCCTTGAGAAACGATTGCTTGGCGGCCCATTCCTGCCTTAGTTCTTCCCTCAACCTGTTTCAAAATGTAGGAAGCTAATGATAATGGTTGATATAGAATAATAGTTGTTTACTAGTCCAGCGTCTTACAACACACTTCATTTCAAATTTACGTACATTATTAAGAATACATAATATGTATATTAATATACATAACATGAATATTATTCCATTGTGGCCCTAAAAATCAAGATTTCAAACATCCCAGACTCTTTCAGAGATGTGTATGCCTACAACCAAGTATTATAATGGTACCCCACGAATCGCTTGCCGAAAATGCTCTTAACCCTGAAATGGAAAGGTGGACGTAAATTTTACGTCCCGCGCCTGTAAAATGGTGTAGACGAGGGTAGGAAGGGTAGAGGATGCTAGGGTTCCATTTATGCCTCCCCCAGGTGTCCTTCAAGGTTCGGCTTGACCTACTACTCCGTGCGGACCTCTGTTTGCCCTTTACAGGGAAGAAACCAAAACCCTACACGTAAAAATTACGTTCTTTCCAATAAGGTACGTAGTTACTGACGTTGAAAATGATCAATAAAAATATTCACTTGAAAATAAAATCAATTTCAAATTCTGATGTGTTTTCTGAATAAGTTAAAAGATCGCTGGGTTGATGAACGGCAAAAAGCAACCAATAAGCTCAAGTAACTCCTTCATTGTTTTCGACCTCAAGCATAACCAAAGCCTCCAGAATAACCTCATCGCTCATTAACTTCTTCTTTTTGGTTTATTATTTTCAATAATAAATCATTGGAATTGAGCAAGAAAACAAATTTTAACCCCTCCTCAAAATTTGATGATTTACGTTCCTGCATAAGAGATAAGTCTAACATTGTAAGTAATTTCTGCTTAAGTATCTTATTGATGTGGTATCCAATTGTTCTCTTTCCTTTTTTTGTATGAAACTCCCAGTTAGGTAAACTAATATTACGTCTCGTTTTGGAAAATAATAGATTAAAGAGAACGTTGAAGAGGAAAAAAATCATGGGAAACTCAAATTTTCAGTGGGGGTAAAATTTACGTCGAGGGTTTCCATTAAGAGCACACTACGGAGGGTTTCCATTTCAGAGTTAATTCTTTCACTTTTCGTACTTTGTTAACTTCAGAATTCAATATTTCGTCCATAACTCAAGGTTTATGATCCACGATTTTTTCAGAATCGAATGAGACTAACTCCATCTCGATTGGTCAACATTTTGGTCAATTCGACGATTTCCGCACCCACAATTCCTGACTAGGCGGTATCCGTAGAGGAGGTGGCAACTCCCACTAGGTACACTGGTGGTAAAAGTAGTTTCTCGTACGTCCAATAGAGTGCTCTGATTAAAATTACTATGGAGAAATCATCAAATTTTTCGAGTTTTATTGATCATTTTCAACATTAATTAATTACGTAGTTGGGTTGGATGATAAATATGTCTTCTGTCCAATATGAGATTAGGTCGAAAAGACCCCTTTTTCTACTTCAAAAAGGACCCAGAAAACCTAGTCGTTTTGCCCACCAACAGAAAAAATATAAAAGTTGATGTGATCTCTATTACAGAGATTACTATACTCTATTATAGTGCTCTGATGTGGTCAGAGCACTCTATTGGAGGTACGAGAAACTACTTTTATCACCAGCGCGCCTAGTGGGAGTTGCCACCTCCACTACAGATACTGCCTAGTCAATTCCTGGCATAGTTTTGAAACTTATTGTCCAATCGAATTGTGGTTTGTAGATTCCGAGTTGATAAATTGCAAGACAAACGATACCCTTATTGGATTCATCATGAACCGATTGTTTCGAAAACGACATAGAATGAGGAATTTCACCGATTTCTGTTTGCATTTTTCCTGAATAGTTAATGGTGTGGGATAGATGAAAATCGGGCTGATTTCGGAAAATAAGTCTTCTGTTATTTTTGGGAGACGTCAAAATTTTTTATTTCAAAACAAACCGGGAAAACAGACGTGAAGCGGGAACGCTCGCTGATTGGGCTGTTCGGATCGCCGTCTCCTCCCAGTGTTGCCCATTGGGACGACGAAATTGTGTTTTCTAAGAGAAAAGTTATCAAACAAAAACAGAGGAAACCTAATTTTCCCCATCTTGCTTTTTCTATTTTTTTCTTCAGTTTTTCGATTTCGAACTTTACTGTTTCATGAAATTTTGCAGCTGAGGACTATAGATTTCTCGATCTCAGCGCTTCAAGCGGCCATAAATGAACTATTCCAGCATGACGTCATTTTCCCGTTTTTTTTTAAACATTCTTATTTTCTACACTGTTTTGTTTATTCGTAAATTAGGAAGTTCGGGCAGAAAGTTTGCCTTAGGGGGTTTTTCGAGGTGCTGAATCCGATTTTTGGGTCAAAAATAGGAAATTCCGACATGGTGAAATTCCTCATTGTTGGCTAAGAAGAACAGGTTTTTGGTGAAATTTTTGTCATAGGTAACTGTGAAAGTTTACACTGAGAATTCGAAACTATTCAAACACTATTCTATGAATCAGTATCCATACAATTCCCCGATTTTCCAATTAATCAGGCATTTCATTCCAAAATAATGATGTATATTAGATAACTCTACCTAGTTTCTTGCTCTTCGCGCTCCCTGTCAGGCAAGAAACTCGTGTCGACTTCGGGGTTCTTCCTGATTTTCTTTACAGGTATTTCTTCTTCCTCTTCCTCTTCTTCTAGTTGTTCGCCGTCTTCTTCAAAAGCAAAGGACAAGGCTTGAATCTAGAACAAACGGGAGACCAATGTAAATGTAGACAATAAACAATAACATCAACACTCGTGCCTATTGAACTAGATAAAATTACCGTAACAATCTCAACATCGGAACCAAATCAGTGTATTTTGTCGAAGTAATTGGGTCCTATACCTTTCTTCGATTTCCTGGCTCATCTCCTCTACACTATACTAGGGATGGGTATCGATACTCGATATTTAAATATATCGATACTTTTCAACCGATACTCGATATTTTAGTATCGATACTGCACTATCCGATATTTTTGGATATCGATACTTTGGATCCCATATTTCTCAATATCGAACATCGATACTGTTCTCACGGAAAATTCAACATAATGACTAAAAAATGAAGAAGATAGAGAGGCTTTTGGGTCATTACTCTTTGGTTGCACAAATAACGTTTATATCATGGAAAAAATCACTCTACTTGGACTCTTAATAGTGAAAAATGAATGAAAGTTGTTGAAAAAATTATTTTTCTTGAGAAAATTGGATGATATGGATAGTTTGTGCCACTAAAGTATCGATACTCGATATTTTAAAATATCGATACTCATGCCCAACGATACTTGGGATATCGATACTCGGATACGATACAGTATCGTTACAAAATATCGATACTTCTATAACGATACCCATCCCTATACTATACCAATACTCACACCTGTCTTCACATATTCAACCTCAGATTGTGATATTAATTTGATCCAGCGATCTAAACGGTTTTTCGTTCCATTTATTGAACACTAAAAATTGATCGAAAGAACATACCATTTTAGGTACTTTTCCGTTATACCCCCCCCTTCGACAGTCTGTTTCACAACTTTTGCGACTGTTTCACGCCCGCCCGATGTTTCTAGGCACCGGTAATGATTCCTTTTCACGTTTTAATCTTTTCCTTTTCAATAAATTAATGTACGCTCAGTTTGGGGAAGTAAAGAGACATCAGTGAATTCTTGAAAAAAAAGGGGGTAAAGTCATTGACCACGGGCACTGAGTGCTTGCTTGGGTCCAATACCTCCCCGATGAATCGGTTGGTTTACAAATATCTCTACACAAAGGTCAGGAGATAAGGAACGTGAATAATAATTTCAAAGGCAGGTCATTCGTTTTATTACTCGATACCTTTTAGTGCGAATTTATGTGGAGGGAATCAAATCCCAACCACGCCAATTTGTTTCAACAAATCCTCAACGAAATCGGCAATTCGTAAAGGCACGGTAATTCTTTTTTTTTTAAATAATATAATTTCTTCCCACAGCTTGAAATTGTAACGAATTCGACATAAATATGTAATGTAAGTAAGAAGGAATGCCTAGAAATACCGAGCGGGCGTGTTGAAGACAGTGTTGAGTCATCAAAAATTAACTTCCCTCGACCGGGGATCGATTTCCAATTCTGAATCGGAGCTCCTACCACTGAGCTAAGGAAGCGAATGGACAGAAATGCCGAAAGGTCGCTGATCACAACATCTCCCCCCCCCCCCCCCCATTAGGAAATCTTAGGTACTCCGTTACCTAGACAGGGAGGTGAGAGGCAGCTTTGGCCAGCGTTTTCCAACCCAGTGAGAACAAGCTATTTTTTTTACTGGCTTCAGAGTTTTTGTTATTGTTCCTTATTGACGGGGCGGGGGATCTGCTGACCTCAATGTTTGTTCGAAAAGGCGGTGGCTCAACTCATGTCTTGGGAGGGAGTTGTTTTGATGACCTAATCTTAATGAATTATTGTTTCTCTGAGAAATGCTGAGGAGACCATTCGGGTCCTACCGACTGCGCCACATTTTTGTGTCATCAAAAATTAACTTCCCCCGACAGGGGATCAATCTCCTATCATTCCGATTCTGAATCGGAGATCCTACCACTGAGCTAAGGAAGCGAATGGACAGAAATGCGAAGAGGTAGCTGATCACATCAGACTGGGGTGGGGGGTTATATCGGAAAAGTACCTCATTTGTTTAATTTGTAAGGTTTTTCGATAATTTTTGTCATGGATTAGGTACTGCAAATAATAAACTACTCCATGGGTAGATTTGATCCAGCTGCA
>CM019170.2:3209915-3236044 GCA_009739505.2 Apolygus lucorum | reverse complement strand
TTTTTTGTTTGACTAAAATAACTTCCGAGTTGTACATGATTTCACCAGAGTACCAAAATTTGCAAGAGGAGGGGATGGGTGGGGGGATAATATTCACAAAATATCCAATTTTTCAATATTTCGGTTCCTTTACTGCTTACTAACTGTCCCCAAGCTTTGAAATTGAGGAAAATTCTCATTATACCTTAGGATTTGCATGAATTACTTTCTGTACCACCATGGAAATAAAAGTGGTGCCACCATGGTGCCAGGGCACCATAAACCTCATATTTCTTGGGTTTTTTGGTGTTTCACCTTGAATAAGGATGTGACATTCGACGGACTGCCTACTAAACCTAATAGATGAAAGTTCAATGTTACGACGTATTTCCGCTTTGGTGCCAGACTGGCACCATCGGTGGTGGGGGGGGGGGGGGTGAACTCGAATTTCACATGTTGGGTGTCGTAGATCATGGATTTTAAAATGCTCTTCAGATTCGAGGCTCCCATGCCGCTAGAAATGTTATGGTTTATAATGGTGGGGGTGAAACAGTTTTATCGCTTACCAACTGGTTAAACTGATCTAATGCTTATCCAATGGGACGTCCCCTGGAATGCATGCATTACTAAACAATATGTTTTTTTCAATGGATCCAAAAAGTGGCAAAGTTTGGTCTATTGATTAGATCCTCGCCATTCTGGCTGACCTAGGCAATTGGGACTTTCTGATGACGATTACGATGCCCAAATTATTTATGTAGTATAATATACCCCCACCTGTGGATACAGTAAGAGACGAGGAAGAACATTGACAAAAATTTCAACGGAATAGCCTTGGCACACGACAACAAAGACATCCCAGGTAGGTTTGAACTTCAAAAAGCGCAAAGATACGACAGAAACCAGAAAGCCAGTGGTGCATTGATCAGCCTAAGATGATAACGGACTACAATAAATTCATAGGAGGGGGTGGACCTCCATATCAACGGCGTTGAAATTACCGCATCAAGGCGGGGGGAAAAATTGGTGGTTGCTACTCTCTTCACAAACGGGATCGGGAACGCCTTCGTCAGCGCCTGAAAACTTTACCGATACGTGAATAATGACAAGGGTTGCTGGTGGATTTCTGATCAAGAGTTTGTCTGAGCTTGCTGTGGAACGAAGATCCCATTGAGAGACTGACACTCCTGAAGCTCCAAAATGCCTGCTAACGGAGTGATATGAGATTTGACTCATACCTAATAATCATAGTTTGATTCATAATACGGCATTCCACAGCTTCAAGGAAACGCTGCAGATGCTATGTGGACAGAAATTGTATGTCTGCGAGAAATAGGACGTTCATCTGCACCCAGAGTGTTTCAAAGGGTTCCGTGTCAAGTGATCCTGCTTTCGGCCAACGATGCGTTTTCGCATCGTTCGTTATCTTTTGTTTTGAAATTTATTGAAAAATTTTGAGCTTCATTTCATGTTCATACATTCTTAAATATAATGTTTTTACATAAAAATTTCAACTTTTAAATTTATTTCTACCCTTGGCCGGAAATGGGTTAATCCCCTACTATGCACACTGCGAATAACAAAAAGTAGTAAGTAGGTACTTTGCTTTTGGGGTAAGAACAATCGGGATGAAATGGGGATTTCTGCAATCGAAAACCTCATACCTTTCAGGCTGGTCTCACACTGGAACCGACTACGTACGGCTTTTGGTCGCACGATTACGCACGAACTTTCCCAACTGTAGGAACGTTAGCGCTCTCACAGTGGAACCGACTTGGTCGTGCGACTACGTGCGTGTAGATCCGACCTGCGACTCGATCCCATCCTGCTGGGATTTTCGTCCGACTTTTTGAAAAGGGGAAGAAGAAGAAGTGTTTGAGCGAGTTTCAAAATTAATAATGGACACAGAAAAACTAATTCTGTTGATTCAAGAAAGGGAGAGTCTTTGGAATCAAAAAAGTGAACTTTACCATTCGAGAGATCGTTTTTCAAGTCACCCATTAAATGATGAAACTCGCCATGCTCTTCTCTCTTCAGGAATATTTGATTTACCCATTCTGTTCTTCTTGAACGTCTTTGTCTGCTCCTCATTACCAAACTACTACTTTCAACAACGTAAACAATCCGTTCATATTTCACATACGATCACCTCCCGTGAATGGCTAGCGACTGCGACAAGTCGCTTTTAATGTGAGACCTCAAGTCGGACGACCAGGCCGACGTTAGGTCGTCCGTAGTCGGCAGTCGTACGTAGTCGGTTCCAGTGTGAGACCAGCCTCAGGCCTAAACTTTCCAGACGTTCAATGCTATAGGGATGTTTGAATCTTCCAGCCAAATTGCGACGAGCTGAGAATGGCGTTACGAGAGAAATCGGAATGGTAGAACTGATCAAATAGAAAAACTTACTATAAGTATGATCAACTCGTTAGCAGCTATAGAACACTATGACAGCAATTGGTGCAACATTAAAGCATTTACAAGCTCAAAAACAATTTCAAAGAGAAAACCGATGCAAGATTTACAAAAATGGGAATGACGTTGTTTTCACCATAAACGGCAATCAGCGACGCGGGAGACCGGGAGGGATTGCATTGCGCAAGTGAGGACAAAAGGGGGGATTCTAGTAAACGAAGAACTAGCTACTTATTTACTTGACAGATTATTCATTCTTCTTACCAATAGCAGATCAAATCAATTCAACTTTAATCTGGGAGTGGATGTGAATTTATACTGAGCAAAATCATTCAGAAATAACACGATATTGAAAACGAATATCGAAACGAGATTGAAAAACACGAACAGCGATTCAAACAAAAATGCATAACCGCAAAACTGAACAACTGAACAGTAACAGGCTGACAACTTAACAAAAATTGGAGGGAAAACGAGTAATAATTAATTTCCCGAAACCTTTGCCATAGTTTTCAGTGTAAATAATTTTAAATGCAATTTTAAAATCGAAGATTATTTTCATATTTGTTTCAAGAGTTACTGGAGTTGGAAGCGAAGTTTGAAGTTGAAAAGTAAGGATAGGAATCTGGATGTTTGATGACATCATCCATGATGCTAGATGTGCTTGAAGTTGAAGATCCTTTCCTTCCATCCATACTTCACGTTGGAGTAACTCTAACGTGGAGATTCCCAACAAAAGCAGAAGTAACGCGAAATTATAATAAATTGGAAAACCCAATTTTTAGATGTGTTCTAATAATTTTTGATAATTATGAATTCCCCTCGTTAGTTCTTGGTTCAGATCCTCGATGGTCCTAAGTATCTAGTAGAATGATGAATAACGGAATTTTGAGACATCTTGCCGGTAGAGGGGTTCTCTGGTGGTCGATTTCTCGCCCTGCTGTCAACGGATTTGGACAGATGAGGTTGCCAGTTGTTGATAATTCCGTTGCTTCTTCTCGACTTTCGTGGTCGCAAGTCAAATGGTTCTGTACAAAGAAGAATGAGGTATGAAAGTAATGCTTTTATATTAGTACCTACCGAATTTCAATAATGCAGTTTGACTTTCACCTGTTCTGGTTCGTAGCATGACGTCAGTAGGAGGCTCAACTCCATCAAATGTACGAATCCTCAAGTCTCCTATAGATGTACTAGGTAGAGGTGTGTCGGTTCAGGTATTTCTCTGGAACGGTTCCAACTGGTATGGTGACGAAGATGTAACTGTTCCAAATTACCGGTAGAGTTCCACTGCCTACTGAGAGCAGTCAAATCCTACTCTCATGATCTTAACTTGCAATACAGAAGGAAAGAACTCAATCAAGTGTCGAAAAAGAGAAAATCGTTTAATTACAGTGACCAGATATTTCAAGGAAAGAATCATTTTCGTTGCAGTTTAAGAACGAGAATACCGGAGACAACATCCATGCTAACAAGTACAGAAGATCCCTTCCCAGTCTAGGGACATTCCATGATACAATACCTTCTCGGTCCATAGAATCGGTAGGGAAAGACAAGGTCCATGCTAACTGGTCCAGAAGATCGCTTCCCAGTCCAGCACCACTCCATGATGCAAAACATTCTCGGTCTGTGGAATTGGTAAGGGCGCTTCCTGATACATGGAACTAAAGTGGAGACAAGGTCCATTCTAACCAGTCCAGAAGACCCCTTCCTGATCCAGCACCACTCCATGATGCAATACCTTCTCAGTCTGTGGAATTGGTAAAGTCACTTCCTGATACATGAAACTTGAGTGGAGACAAGGTCCCCGCTAACCGGTCCAGAAGATCCCTTCCCAGTCCAGAGCCATTCCGTGATACAATACCTTCTCAGTCCGTGGAATTGGGAAAGGCGCTTCCTGGTACATGGAACTGGATCAGTAAGGACTGAGTTTTTGTCACTGCATGGAACCGTTACAAGCTGATACTCGGTTCCACAGTCCCAGTACAGCTGTACCGACATGCCTCTAGTACTAGGTTGGTTTATTTTCAGTTTGAACATGAATACCCACTAATTCATAACTACTGCTCTGTGACTCCCGAAATATTTCTTTTCTGTGATCACCCTGAGTTTGAAACATTGGTAGAGTATCCAGCATAGGATGATGGAAATTTCTGGCACAGATTGCCTCTTGAGAGAAAATCTCGATCACCTAGAGTTGCGGCTCTGTAATCATTACTAACGCAGGCATTGTCCTTTTCATCAGTTTGAGTCCTCCTCTGGCACTTCTCATCACCTACACTGGAGACCAAAAAAACCGGCGCAGTTGACTTTTTTCCAGAGAATCAAGTTAAAATCGCTAATAGTTGTGTTTCAGTCAATCGTAAGGTCAATAATAAGGTTCGAGATTACGTGCCAAGATCCATCCATGTTTTCCCTCAACTATCCAGTTTTTTTCCTGTAATGCTCTCTTGAATTCACGATGGAAGCCTAAAGGACGAAAGATGACTTTTCGATAGTCTGCCTTCAGTGCGGTCTAAACAAGCCTTTCTTGTCGTTGAGCCTCAAAAATAAATTCTCTCAAACTTGTTCCTTATCAATTAAGTTTTTCATAAATTTTTTATTTTTTAAAAATAAAGTTTACCCGCCGTTTAAATGGTTTTAGACGCGTGTGTGGTCGCAAGACTTCTTATGCCAGCGTTATGCAGTCTAAGGGTGCGGTTTTTAAGGGTTTGCATCACAATAAAACGGTCGTCAGCAGGATCCGTCGCGCTTGGACGGCCTTCTGGTGTAGCTACCAGTTTCACAGTACCTCTTAGCTGCCGGTTCGAACCGTTGTTTTGGGCAGCCCGAGGGCCCCAGCTGCATAACGCTGGCATAAGAAGTCTTGCGACCACACACGCGTCTAAAACCATTTAAACGGCGGGTAAACTTTATTTTTAAAAAATAAAAAATTTATGAAAAACTTAATTGATAAGGAACAAGTTCGAGAAAATTTATTTTTGAGGCACAACGACAAGAAAGGCTTGCGTAGACCGCACTGAAGGCAGACTATCGAAAAGTCATCTTTCGTCCTTTAGGCTTCCATCGTGAATTCAAGAGAGCATTACAGGAAAAAAACTGGATAGTTGAGGGAAAACATGGATGGATCTTGGCACGTAATCTCTATGAACCTTATTATTGACCTTACGATTGACTAAAACCCAACTGTTAGCGATTTTAACTTGATTCTCTGGAAAAAAGTCAACTGCGCCGGTTTTTTTGGTCTCCAGTGTAGTTGCAGAGCTTTTATTTTCTGAAAAATAGATCAGAAAAATAAATAAATCGAACTTTAGCGACTAGGAGAAGGCCCAGGACTTATCCGACACTGGCCCTTGGGGTGGGGGAAGATGAGGAATTCGTGTAACTCCTAGGCACTTTTCCCACCCCTCGCAAGATCCTCATGTTGGATGCTACTCAGCTCCGCTTGACGTTTATCATCTCTATCATGCAGGGCCAGGTCTGCACCATGATGGGTTTGGATGCTAATATGTTGGGCTTCTTGCCCTGGTCACTCAGCACGTGATGCAAATATCTCTCTCAATATCCCAGCCGCAAGACGACAAAGCACCTGCTTGGCGACCGCTACATGGTGTAAGATGCTGCCCCCATGAGTCAAACTAAACAACTATCACAGGTGTAGCGATTCCCGATCATTTGGAATCTCCATCACTTGGTTGTTGGTAATTGGGAAACCACGTTACCACCAGAGATTTTTCCACGGGATCTGTTGAAGGCTGTCCATTATCACGTCGGGGTCACCACTTTGTTGGGAAGTGACTCTGCTTCAAATTGTACCGAACTATTTTGGACATATGAATTGTTTATAAAATTCATACATGTGAACGTGGAACTCGAAGTGAATTTTTATTAATAAACTCAACAGGTGAAAATTAGGAAACAGCGAGTGATGGAAATTTATATAAAATGAAGCGTCAACAACTTTAGTGTCTCCCACAACAGGCATATTGCTTTCCATCAGTATGATTTCTCCACTGGCGCTCCTGTTGTATTATATGAGGATTCCCTGTGACGTCATCACATCCTGCCATTTGTCTGACTTCCCAGTCTTCGAGGTCATTACCGAGCTTGAACTCCAGTCAGTAGGTCAGGAATTCATTTTAACGTGACTTGAAGGTTCACATCATCCTGTAGAATAAGAAGTGTATTCAACAGGAAAAAAGTCACCGTAGTGATTCTTCTCTTTTAATAAATTGTTGAATTTTTCCAGGCTACGAAAGAAATCGTGTCGTGGTCGGACTTTCAGAGCGTAGAAGAAAAGTCGAAAGAAACGTTCCTGGAAATGATCGACATCTACAAAGTCAAAGAACGACTCTTGAGAGGACACGTGGAATTCATATACACGGCGTTGAAATACATGGAGGAGTTTGGAGTCGAAAAGGATTTGGAAATTTATAAAGCGTTAATAGACATTCTACCAAAAGGCAAAATGATACCGAGAAACATGTTTCAAGTGGAGTTCATGCATTATCCTAAACAGCAACAATGTGCCATCGATCTGCTGGAGCAAATGGAACTTAATGGTAAGTTATCATTTTGTACTGTTTGTGACGGAGTACCAGTTACTCTGTCACCTGATTCGTGATTCGATGGAGCGATTCTTTCGCTCTATCGAATCACTACTCAGGGGTAGCCCTCCAGTCTAATTCCAGCCTCAATTGATGTAGGAAAGATAAATAGATATACTATCCTATCAGGGGCGGCTGCTGATAGGAGCATAGGCGCATGTGCACCCCCAGCCAATTAAAAAAGAAAAAAAAATCAAAGTTAGTTTCTCTGGGTTTGAAGAGTAAGTTGGCTAGTGACAGAAGACACGATCGTAGGCTCTGTGCTAGTTGAATCTACGCGCGAAAACAGTGGCGGGGAGATCCCTCTTTTCCGACCAATCAGCGGCGGTTCGCGCAAATCCAGTTTTATGCGCCTTTCTTGACTAGAGTCACGTGATTAGATGGAGGTGTGCTCGTGAGATTGACCAACCAGAGAGCACGAAATGTGACCTTGGGGAGCAGCACGGGGGCTGTGCACCTCGGGTGTGTGAGTGAGTGAATTTCCAATTTTATTATTTTGTCTTCCTGGCTCACTGGTTTCCCGGTTTCCTTATCGTAAACAAACAGAACTGATAAGGACATTTCCCGTTTTCGTTTTCGGTCCACCGTTTCGTTCAAAGTATTGTGATTATTTAGGAGTGTTGTAGGTAATATGAATAATTCGGTGCATTACATTAACGTAAACTATTCGTGTTTGTCGGTCGTGGAAAAGTGCAACATTCCAGAAACTGGCCGCCCCTTGCCGTCTCTACCTGGATTCCAGCAGACGTTGGAATTTAAAAACCGTGCAGATTCGTACCGTAAGTTTTAATGTCGACTATTATAAGAAGGTAGATTGGCTTTGTGGTTGTGAAGTGACTAACTGACAATTTTGCCTATTTTGTTCCACCAACCGAAATGAGGCTTGGGTTAAAGACGGCATAAGTGATCTCCCATAAAAAACGCATTGGCTGTCTCCCGTAAAAACGCTCTGGTAGATTTGCGTATATTGGGTCGTCAAAATATAATGCAACAACTCGAGAGTGCGCATCATCTCAATCTGATGCAAAAAACCAAAACGGTTAACAAAAATAGGTTCTCCTACATTCTGTCTCGAATCATCGTTAATTTTTCTTCCTAGTTGGACGATGTTTTGGATCGTCACGGGCAAATACACATTTCAGCTTTGCAGTAAGATGGATGCATTTCTTGGGTTTAGACCTTTGATGATTAACCATTTCAGAATTTCTGTTAACCACTGGAGAACATTATTTTTCGTGTCTATTGCACATACGTATTTAGTACCGTTTGCAATTTTAAGATGGAAAAGTTACCATGATTTATCCCATTTACATATCGTTGAAATTTCTATTTGGCACCTATTCTGTCCCTTCTCCATAGCTTCTCCTGATCTCCGTGCACCCCCTGAGTTCAGGGCAGGAGCCGCCACTGTATCCTATAATCAATTGAGGCTTGTATCTATATGTGAGGGGGAAAGAAGTATCAATAGAATTTACCTATTATATCTTCGGATTTGAACCACGAGGGTAAGGGAAGTGATCTAGTATGAAAGTAATGTACTTACAGATCAGTGTCTGGAATTAGACTGGAGGGCTATCCCTGAGTAGTGATTCGATAGAGCGAAAGAATCGCTCGAATCGAATCACGAATCAGGTGACAGAGTAACTGGTACTCCGTCACATGTTGTATGATGGGTAAAGGATGATAATGAGGGAGAAACAGGGGTGCCAGTAGGATAAGCTGATTGCTCCACAAATGTCATTATTTTATTAAGAAGCTACACGTTAAATCCATTTGGCTATTTCCTCTCACGTTTACCTACAGGTCTACGCTATGCGGTCTGTGAAAACTTTATCCACGAACTATTGCTGGGCCCTATTTCTATCTATAATTTTCCAACTTTTAGAAAATATAAAAAAGCACTTTTCCAGTTTCTAGCACGATGAATGTATTTTATTCAGGAGAGTCTAGCCCCCAGGAAGTGTTGTCGGGTTTCAGCGCTACCTACCGCCACTTCAACGAACTACCATTTCTGATATCTTATTAGGTGATCATGCTCGCGACCCCATTACCGTCGCTCCTCTAACTTGCAGTTATCCCAAGGTTATAAACTTGCAGTTATCTCCACTAATAATGCATTCTGCTTGATTCGTCACTCCAAAACACAAAAACGCTGCAAATCATTGCTCAAAGGTTTATTATTTTCTGTATAGATCACCCTTCTGTTTTGATCACTGGTTCTCCATCAATAGCACCTACCACCATCTGTATTCTCCCTTGACCTTCCCTCACAAATTTCATCTTCCTGCGTTTAATAGGATTGAAAATGGCTTCGGAGCTCACTCAGCTGATCAGTGATCTGAAGAGTGAAGAAGCCTTTGAGCAATGATTTGCAGCGTTTTTTACCCACCAACATTTTTTTTACCTACCAACTTTTTTTACCTACCAGCTAGGTACTACCTACCACACCATACTGGCTTCACACCTTCACAATCAAGTTTATTAGAAAGAACTAAACGCTTCACACTCGATTGGAAAAATAGAAAGCTTCATATGGAAATTTGATTACTGGTTACGCAGAAGGCAAAACTGTATACAAATCGAAGAAATGAACAGCGATCGCATTTTAGTCCGATAAAATTTGAATGGAGATTAGACCTCTTTTGCGATTCACACTCATGATTCTGTTTTATCGAATAAAAACCTTCAAGTACTCGTAGGGACCGAACGGTTGGTCCTACAGAGCTCCGGGTGGTCTCAAAATTTTTAAAAAATTCAATACTATTTAAAATTGGTGGAAAAAAGATACCTTTATTTCGAGAGTTTTCGAGCTAGGGCACTCTTGAAAATTTCAACCCTTAATTTTCACCCCTTAGAAGTGACCTACATCAACCAAAGCTTCGTGGCACAACTAGACCCCAAATGGAGCCCATATACCAAATTTGAACCAAATCGGTCCAGTGTTGCTAAGAAAAGTGCCGCGGACGGCGAACGGACGGAAATTTTTTTATTCGATTTTCGTATTCTACGTACCTTGAAACGTAAAACATCAAATTTTGAGGAGGGATTAAATTTTTTTTCTTGCTCGATTCCAAAGGCTTATTATTGAAAATAATAAACCAAAATGCAAGAACAAGTTCCTTTTACTCGGAATTTAAAAATGCAGGGAAGTAGAGCCACCAAACTTAGAAATGAGCGGTAAAACCGAGGTAAGCCTACTTTTCAGAAATGCCGCTTGACCACGCTCACATCGAGCTGATAAGGATGGTAGTTCGCTGAAGTGGCGGTAGGTAGCGCTGAAACCCGACAACACTTTCTGGGGGCTAGACTCTCCTATTTTATTTAAGTTCGCAACAGGTATTCAAATATCACCTGTTGCCAAAGGATTAAATATTATTTGTAGTAGCAACAAATTCAAATAAAATGATGAACTGAAAACGCGATTCTGCAACACAGTCCTCGTGGTGAATACCGGTTTTCATGAAGTTTGCTCAGTTTATCTGCTATGCCACCACTCTGGAAGGATGCTAAATGACTCAGATAACAGTGTTTCCATAATTTTTCGTTATCTTAAAATTTTCAAATTACACTTGATCATAAATCTGCTTAAAATAGATTATCTGCAAAAAAAAAAACCTCAGTTAAAATTACGAAAAAATAGGCAAGGCAAAGGAGAATTAAGACTCCTTTATAAGTGAACGCACTGTTGCCACCAAAATCATGATTACATTTTTCTCCAACTTCCAGTTATTAGATAAATTAGGTTTATTATTTGTTATGCCTTATTATTATTCATTATTTCTATATAAAGGTACTGTTTTTTTATCAATTTAAAATCGAATTGAATGAAGCCACACAGAGTTTTGTACAGCCTTGGTAAGGCTGTAAAATTTCGAATTCTGGATATTGGCATGGTTGGATTCGTAATCTTGAGTTGATTTTAAGTTGATAGAAAAATTCGGGAAAATGTATTTGAAAAGTTATTCTGGAAAAATACTTTTAGTGTTTTGCGAGGTTTTCAACGATAAAAAATAGTTG
This sequence comes from Apolygus lucorum, assembly GCA_009739505.2. Classification (NCBI taxonomy): domain Eukaryota; kingdom Metazoa; phylum Arthropoda; class Insecta; order Hemiptera; family Miridae; genus Apolygus; species Apolygus lucorum. Next base: position 3,225,032 of record CM019170.2, on the reverse strand, counting down.
AGATTCTTCCATCGAAAAAAGACCGTACGTCCTTTCCCTTTGTTCATTAATTTGTCGGAACAATGTTATTAATATCAATTATTGCTATTATGGATTGATGGAAGGTAATTGTGTTTCAATAGTTATCTTGATAACCAAACAATGGGTTGCGAAAGGAAGCGTATTCACATTGATAGAGATTGTTTAAGAGATTCCACCATAGGTTGTGTTCATCTCAGGAACTCGCTGATCACTTAAAGAACTTTCCGATTATAATTTGACTAGTAGTTTTGAAAACCGTTGAGACGAGATGAATTCGTCTCATTGAAGGAACCCATGGGTTGATCACTTAATAATAATTAATATATTTTCTAGAAAAATAGTAATAATAATGTATTTCTTAGAAAAAATACTCATGGGGTACCAGTATTGTCAAAATAATTAATCCAAATTCGAAACGCTCATATATTCTTATAGGATTTTTCACGCAGAATCGAATGAGACCAATACCAGGTCGCTACGACCAACCATATAGAAACTACGACGACATTTCCGCTAATAATAGTTTTTTTTAAATATTTTTTTTTACAATTTGCACTGAAAATCATTAAAAAAATTATGATTTTTACCGCAATTTTGGTCGTATTGATTCCCTAAAATTGCCAAAATAATTAATAAAAATTCGAAACGCTCACCAATTCTTATATGATTTTTCACGCAGAATCGAATGAGATCAACCCCAGGTCGCTACGACCAACCGAATAGAAAGTACGACGAAATTTCCGCAGAAAATCGTATTTTTGCTTCCTCACTACCGAAGGTAGGGAAGCTTTGTATTCGTGAAAGAAGTGAAAAAAAATGTTCTCCAAAATCAAAATTTCCACTTGCTTTTTGCGTTTTAGATTTTCCCGAACAATTTTGGTTCCGTGTCTGTCTGTCTGTCTGTGGTCAATCCTTGTCCCGGGCAAAACTATACTAACCTGTGGTCCGATTTTAATGAAATTTTCAGGGATTGTGCGGGTTAGGTCCTAGACGGTCCCCTATCAATTTCAGCACCTTCGGACCAAGAGGAGCGAGTGCGCATGCGCAAACGTGAAATTCCTGGAACCTCGGTTTCTCGGTTTCTAATAAACCGATTTTGCTCAAATTTGGAGGTTAGTTAGGGACTAACTTCTAAGAGACACCCTATAAGTTTCAATCAAATTGGTCAAGCAATAGCCGCTGCGCATGCGCGAACTTTAAATTTATTGTTACAACCAAAACCCCACAACTATTCAACCAATTTCGATGAAATTTTCAGGGATTGTGTGGGTTAGGTCCTAGACGGTGGACCGCTAAATAAAATAATAAAATTCTACGTTTAATTTCAAACAAAACTCAAATTACGAGTATACAGGGTGTCCAAGTAACTACGCTCCCCCCACTTATTTTCTCTAATAGTGTAAGAAAAAAAATTAGATTAACGCTATTCTTCATAATTTTTTGCGTAGAATTCAAAAATGACAAAATTGCGCAGTGCGCAATCGCGCAACTATGCGCAATCATGATCAACTTTGGTTTTTCAAATGGGAACCCCCATTTTTTATTGCAGATTTGGATTCTACGTCAAATTTTATGAACATTTTACTTCGACAACTTTTTTATTTGGACGCGCGCAGCCCGCTCAGCGAGCGCTCAAAGATGCGCAACCCAGAGATTGCGCCAAAGTTGAGATGAAGGTAAACCTCAAGTACAGCACAATACTTAGCACTGTTTTTCTACGCTGAATCGCTTGGTGATATCCCTTTCTTGATTTGATTTCATTTTACCGTATCTACAGCCGAAAAAGTCACTTTTTGAGGAGGAAATCATCGATTTCCGTGGAATCTTTTCCGAGTTCTGTTTTCTTCTCGAATTATTACTACTTTGTGCAGGTAGACAATACAGTTTACATCAAGAGTTATTATTTATTAAGAGTTTATTTAAGAGTTCTTAATTTATTAAGAGTTTTATTAAGAGTTTATCGCTTAATTGTTTCAATCATTGTTCATCCAATCATGTTTTTAGAAGACTGAAAATTATTTTGCAACATTTTATGATAATTATGTAGAAGTTTCCCGTTATTTTACAATTTTAAAAATTTAATTTTTTTACATTTATTAGGATGATCATTACCCTTTGTAAGAAAATCGATGATTTCCTCCTCAAAAAGTGTCTTTTTTGGCTGTAGATACGGTAAAATGAAATCAAATCAAGAAAGGGATATCACCACGCGATTCAGCGTAGAAAAACAGTGCTAAGTATTGTGCCGTACTTGAGGTTTACCTTCATCTCAACTTTGGCGCAATCCCTGGGTTGCGCATCTTTGAGCGCTCGCTGAGCGGGCTGCGCGCGTCCAAATAAAAAAGTTGTCGAAGTAAAATGTTCATAAAATTTGACGTAGAATCCAAATCTGCAATAAAAAATGGGGGTTCCCATTTGAAAAACCAAAGTTGATCATGATTGCGCATAGTTGCGCGATTGCGCACTGCGCAATTTTGTCATTTTTGAATTCTACGCAAAAAATTATGAAGAATAGCGTTAATCCGATTTTTTTTCTTACACTATTGGAGAAAATAAGTGGGGGGAGCGTAGTTACTTGGACACCCTGTATAACAAATTAACACCCATAATCCTAATACGTACACCTATTATTATTCTTGGCGACTTGAATATTGATATTTGTGAGCGAGCGAAAGATGAATCAGTTAAAAATACTTATTTATCGGTGCTTAGCGAACTAAAATTCGTGTCATGCATTAACAAACACACGAGAGTTGATAAGGAGAGTGAAACGTGTTTAGATCACATATTTGTGAGATCTAATAACTCACAGACCTTTTCTAGTAGCATTGCAGGGATCTGGCAGACAGTGGTTACTGATCACTATAGCACCTTTCTTAAAATCTCGAAGCTACCCGAGGTGACAAATGTTAAAACCAATCGTGAGGAGCCTGGTTCCAAAATCATTGATTATGATAAACTCCAATTCTTATTAAAAGATGAAACCTGGCAATCAATTTATGATACCAGCAATGTAAATGATGCTGCAGCCTGTTTCCATAACCTGTTAACTCATTACATAGAAAAATGCTCGGTGTTTAAACAGCGTTTATCACATGCAAAGACCGCGTTAAAGCCATGGGTTACCCAGGGTCTTCTACGTAGTATCAGAGTCAAGGAAAAGCTTTCAAAGCGGATTAAAAAGGCTCCATTTGATTTGCGTCTTGGATCATATTTTGAGAAGTATAAATATCAACTAGGAAAATTAATTAGAAAAGTCAAGGCAGATTATTACTATTGTAAACTGGAGAAGGCAGGTAATAATATAAAAACCAAATGGAGGATTATTAATGAATCAATAGGTAGGCGTACTGGGGTTCGGAAGATCACTTCAGTAAACGTTGACGGTGTAACTATAAATGCTGAAGAAAATGGTAAGGAAGTGGCTGACACTTTCAATGAATATTTCTCGTTGATAGGGGTAAAACTTACAAAAAAACCGGTCACTGATGGGCATGTCGATGTCTTGAACATAGAAAAAGCAAATGGTACATTCTTTGAGGTGAGGGTGGAGGATGTTGACAAAGTAATTGATACGCTGAGAGGTGGGTCTAGTCCGGGTTTCGATGGAATTTCAGTAGAAATTATTAAAAAAATTAGAAAATTTATATTGGAACCGTTGACGTATTTGGCGAACACTAGTTTTGCTGAAGGTGTCTTCCCTCAAATTTATAAAGCTGCTGTCATTACACCGTTGTTTAAAACAGGAGACCCAATGTTACTTACCAATTACAGACCAATATCGCTTCTCTCAAATATTTCGAAAATAATAGAAAAATTGCTGAAAATATATTTAGTAAGATATTTGGACACTAAACAGCTATTGAGTGAGAATCAGTATGGTTTCCGAACAGGTAAAAGTACTCAAGACGCCATTGTTCACTTGACGGAGAAGATCTTGCGGGGGCTGGATAGTGGTCAGAAGTCACTGGTTGTATTCAAGGACCTATCAAAGGCCTTCGACACGATCTCACATACAAAATTTGTACGAGTCCTTCAGCAGCTATATTTTCATCCAACATTAGTACATTGGGTATGGGACTACCTCAGCAACCGTGAACAGAGGGTGAAAATTGAAGGGCAACTCAGTGACTCGCGTAAAATCATCTGTGGAGTACCACAGGGTACAGTGCTGGGTCCTATATTTTATCTCATTTATGTGAATAGTATATTCCAAACTAGTATAGATGGGGAAATAGTGGGATTCGCTGATGACACTGCCCTTATAGTGACAGGTGATACTTGGGATGAAGTAATAGTTAAGACAGAGAGAAACCTTACCATCCTTCAGAACTGGTTCAGTAGTAAAAGTTTAAAACTCAACTTCCAAAAGACCAAGTTCATCACTTTTGCACCGAGAGTAGCATCCGTGCCTCAAATAGGTAAACTGTGCTGTCATGTGAAAATTAACTGTAGCAATTGCGACTGTCCGGTTATAGTCTCCCAAATAAAGTATTTGGGGGTTGTTATCGACCAGTGTTTGGCATGGGACCATCACCTAAACAGTTTAATTGGGAAATTACGTGCATTGATACCTATTTGTGTTGAAGTGAGGGGGTACATGACGTTGAAATTAAAAAAATTATTCTACATGGCAATAGTCCAACCGCTGCTTATTTACGGAATTGTGGCATGGGGTATGACTTTTGCTACTAAAATAAGACCCTTGTACGTCATGCAAAAATTATTGATGAAAATATTACTGAAAAAGCCAAGACAGTATCCTTCTACGCAGGTTTTCATGGATCTTCCTGTGCTGAATTTGCATGAATTAACTGAAAAGTGTACCTTGAGTTTTGTGTACCGGATGTATTCATTGGGGAAGATATCTAAAGTTGTGAGCTCTACAAGAGCGGGAAATAGATTAACTCTAGTTAAGCCAAGGATGAATATGTCGTTGGGAACACGTTCATATTTTTCATGGGGGGTGGATATTTTTAACCAGCATCCAATTCGGTTGACAGAGTGTGAGATGCCACTAAACAAATTTAAAGTAATGATAAAAAAATATTACAATGATAAAATACAGCAGAGAATTTAAAAACAAATATTTGAAATACCCACATAATTTACGTTATTATAAATAGTAGTAGTTGAGCACTGCGAATTTTATTTTTTTTATTTTTGGTAATCAAACCAGTATTGTGCCTGAATTTAATATTGAAGTAAGAATGCACTTTCATTTGGTAATAGATAGATTGAGAAAAGATGACAGATAAAATGTAATAATAATTGTTCTAGTTTGTAGTAATGATCATATATAAATTTTGTACCACTGAGTGAGGCGCCGGCTCTTAGCACGAGTATTTAACTTACTCATAAAGAGCCGTAGCATTGTGATTGATAATTATATCAATGTATATATATATATGTTACAAAATGCATTAATAAAAAAAAAAAAATTATAGTTTTAGTATTGAATAATAATAATCATTATCGTCATAACTTCGTAGTTTTATTTTATACCTACACTCTTTCGTTCTTTTATTTCAGTGGTTTATATACCACAACTATTTACAACACTATTATAAACATTAATACCTGCAACCCTATCCCGCATATTATCGCCAATATTTTGGTATTCAATAACTCTTTGAATCATAATTTTTTCGCCAACTGATTCTATACGTCCACGTTACAATGAGTGAGGAAGCTATACTGCCCACCCAACTTGGCAGACGTTTTTTAAACGATTAGCATTGGAAATCATTAAAAAATTATGATTTTTACCGGTCATTTCGTCATACTTTCTATTCAGCTGGTCGTAGCGACCTGGTATTGGTCTCATTCGATTCTGCGTGAAAAATCCTATAAGAATTGGTGAGCGTTTCGAATTTCGATTGATTATTTTGTCAATGTTAGGTTAGAAATGTGTCCAGAGTTCGGGAGAAAATCATTAAAAAAGTATGATTTTCAGGGAAAATCGAAAAAAAAATTAGATTTTTGGGGAATCATAGAAAAAATCATAAAATCGTATTCAAAATACGAATACGGGGGGAAATCGTATTCTAAGTGTGAATAGTATTGTATTCGTATTCATAATCGTATTTATGAATAAGAATTCGCCCATCTCTGCGCATGAGAAAGGATTAATTAATAATCTTGACAATCTCCGACTAGTGATAGGGTTAAAAACAAAATTGATCATAAAATATTAACATAAATGGAATGCTTTTATTTGGGCTAACGATGTTTCGCTGCGTAGTGCGATCTTGGGGCTGTTGTTGGTGTTGTTTTTTTTCTCGAAGGAATTTTCGTATGAAGGATGAGAGAAAGAAGGATTGATCATAAAATTGATGTAAATAAAATAGTTTGCTTGGTATTATACACCACATTTCGAAGCCTCTAAGATATCGTGGAAAAGTCTGGTTCTGTCAAGCTTTCTGAGTTCTGGACTCTCCTGCCGAGGAGTACCTCCAGTAGATTGCTTCCTATGAGGGCTGAATCTTGGTGGTGTGCTAATAGGAGGCAAAAATTGAATTGCCTTTTTCAATCCATCCTCATCGCCAAATAATGTAACGGGGAAGAGCGAGTGCTGAAGGATCGAGACATGGGTTGATCACCAGAATAATAATTCCTAGCGAAAGGACTCATTAATTAACAATCACGATAAGGATAAAGGTAATATAATACAGCTTCCTCCTTGAAACGTTAACGCAAATTTTGCCTTCACAGGTGTCATACCTGATTGGGACATGGAAGATCAACTCGTCAATGTCTTCGGCCGCCGTGGTCACCCAGTCAGAAGATATTGGAGAATGATGTACTGGATGCCCAAATTCAAGAACGCTTCTCCCTGGGCAGTTCCGGATTCGCTGACCACCGACCCCTACCAGTTGGCTGTCCATGCCATCGAACGAATCTCCTCCGTCGACATTGCCACAAAAGTCGACATTTATAAGGTCAGTTTATCACTCTTTAACTTCTTTTTAATGAATGAACGTTCGGATAAACCATTTATTTGAATGTGACCTTTAATCATACAATCTACCTATGTACCTTTGGGAAGGTTGTGGAAATTATAATCTGTGATTCGAAGGACGGGTCTCCAATGCAAGAGGATATTTCTCTGAAGAAATTTAAAAAATGGAAATTTTGGAATTTTTTAAATCTACAACTCTGTAGAGGGCGGCTAACCGTACAGTGATAACAGTATAAAACCTCACTCACGATTTCTTCTGCAAATAGTTACGTTCACATTTACATCAAATTTAACACATTCAATGCAGAATTTGCCATATTATATGACACTGTCCTCCACTAGCTCACAGGGAGTGTCTCATGCCTCACCGGTGCATCGAATCTTTGTAAAATTACTCGTGAGGTTCTTAGGAAAGGTTAAAGTGAGTGAAATTTTTCCTCGAATCAGGAACCCGTCTGTCCACCGGAGGTCATTGTTTCCGACACTCTGGTGTTTCTAAGCCATTCCGATCCCGAATTGAACGAATTGACATGAAAAACAGGTTGTTTTTGTCTTTTCAATTGGTGATTTATCTCCAAATTTGTGTTAGTGGCATTTCACTCAACAGTTGGTATTACCAACCACTTCCTACAATATTGCCATCCACATAAATAATATAAAATTTCGATTTTTTGGAGGAAATTTTTAAAAATGCTGAATTTGAACCTAATAATGATGTAGAAATTCCATCAGATTTTCCTAATGAACACCATCTCTTAAAGCTCTTGCAAAATTGGTTATTAGCCAATAAAAAAAATTGTAGCAGCCATTGCAATGGCCTCAAAATTTGAAGGCCCTACATCTACTATTTTCCTTCACTTTGATATCATGTTCTTTAGTGATCAGATAAGTTGTGAATAAAGAAAGAAACCGGAATTATCATAGGTATATCGCGGTAACTTACGAAAATTCTTCGTTTACTCGTACATTGCAAGGAGTTTGTTATCTTATTTCAAATGCTCGCTGCCACACGCGCTCCATCTATCAGATGAATTCGCACTGCGAGTTCACAAGGGGCGTTTTACAAAAAGCGCCTCTTGTACCTCATTTTTTGAAATTGCACTGTCGGAACCGCAAAACCAAGATCCACCACCATCCGTTACCGAAAGAGAGCACTAAAAGCCCTTATGGAATTTAGAGAAACAAAGGAAAAAGTTCATAACCAAGGGGCGCTTGATGAGACCCTCAGTTGGTCGGCAGCGCATCACAATGTGATGATGAACATGTCATGTTCGGGTAAAAAATATGCAACATTTTTCTCAAAGGGTCTAATGTGACTGGGCTCAGCTTGATAAAGCAAGAAAACACAAGAGGCGCTTTTACAAATTCCAACGTTTTTTTGGTGACCTTACGTCTTTCTCCCTATACTATTGGTTGGATCCGATTCAGTTCTTAGTTCCTTCGATAGTACACTAAATTCTCAACAGAATGCGAAAAAAAAAAAAAAAAAATCTAGCTAAAATAGCAGTGACACAATTGAGTTGGGAAAAAAGTAAAATCTTCAAGCGGGTTTTACTCGTAAGTTTAAAACTTTGATAAGGGCCCCTGTACCCAAAAGCGTCCCTTGAGAACTCGCAGTGCGAATTGTTTCAGTTACACAGAAACCTTTACGTGCATCCGTCCATTCCCTTAAGTTTCATCACGATAGGATAAACAGTGGTGGATGGCAGAAGATTCATGCAGACAAAACATTAATTTCATTTATGTAGAAGTAAGTAAGTAAACAACCATTTCAGGTTGGATTTTCGTCCGATTGCCATTCCTGGCGGTGCGGACGTCATCAGCTGTCTTCCTAAGGGAAGATCAGAATTTGTTCTGATGATTTCGCTCATGGCTTCCCATTGGCCTCACCGCCCTGGGTTGGGACGAGGGGGAACTGCGACCGACTTGCCCGAAAATATGCTCCCGAGGCGAGCCTCGAACTCACGGCCCCTGCAACCAGTCCGAGTCTCGTCTCCAGAGACACATGCCGTAGCTCGCTCGGTCACAGCTGACCCCTTATTTATGTAGATTACCAACATCCAAAACTGATTAGTTTTTCACTTTCATTCCAGACTGTTGACGTCGAAAATTCTCTAGAGGATACGTGGATAGTGAGCGGTCAGAGTCCGGATCAAAAGGAGTTGTTGGCTAAATTGCCCAAGGGAACACCAGTGTATGTGGAAGGAAGGTACCGAGTGTTTGTGCAGAGGAACGCTGTGACGTATTTCGTTCTACGAGCAGACAACAAGGCTCAGAAGAAGCCTGAGGTGGAAAATTACGACGGTAAGCCTGGAAACACCTCGAAATTCCTCTGTGAATCTTGTGTCGTTTTGGAGGTGTTCCACACACACGCGTAGCGATTTAGCATTTAACAAATCCAAGCTCCAGCGCTAGTTTTCATTTGAATTGTCTCAGCGAAATCGATAATTTTTACCGCTTCAGTGTACGATGTGTCAATATGCAGGGTAACGAGTTCGTGTATGTTTCAGTTCCGAAACGTAGTTTTCCTTACTATACAGGGTGTCACCCTTACGGGCGCACCACCGGACAGGGTTCGGGGATTCTACTACTAATTTGCAACAAAAAATTCCTCTTAGCAATGTTTTTTTAGAGGCTTCGTTTTCGACTTATTTAAGATTTTTTTCGTGTTTTCGACCTTACATCACTAAAATGGCTATAACTCCCTTAATTTATGGAGTAAATTCAAATTTTATTATAAAGATTATATTATTGGAAAGAGCGTCAAATTTCCTATCTCCCTGATGGGGTTTTAGACAATTTCAAATGAAACTAACGGGTGTAAAATAAACCAAAAGTAAAAAATTGGTAAAGTTTCGAAAATTTTCACTTTTTTTAAAGTTTGTTTCTCGTAACGTCGGGAACGGAAATTTCCATGCTGTAAGCCTATAAGTTGCATGTGAATCCCAGCTATTTAACGGTGTAGTCATTTTTTTTTAAAACTCCACTTATTCAGTTAGAAAACGACGTGGCAGAAAACGTTCATTTTCGGTTGTAAATCGGTGTTTTTCACCAGAAATGCTTTCCAACTTAATAAATCATTTGACATGAAATTTTACGTACTTTTTGACGCTGAATCGAATGGTTAGACTTTCCGATCTCCTCGACGAACAAATAGTACTTTTCAAGCCCTTTCTGGGTTAAACAGGGTACAACAAAATTTGTTGTACTGTACTCATTTAATGAGTCCTCGACCCCCAACTTGTAATCTATCGAAAAGATATTTTCAAAACAGAGGGCAAAAATTAGGTAAGTCAACAAAGTGGAAGGAGTGCGAGTCATTAATAACCCAGACCTCCCTTAATGACAATTTTGGATAAAACGTACTCGTACAACGAGATTGAGCCCTTCACCCAACGGAAAGGGCTTGAAAAGTACTATTTGTTTGTCGAGGAGATCGGAAAGTGATTCAGCGTCAAAAATTACGTTAAATTTCATGTCAAATGATTTATTAAGTTGGAAAGCATTTCTGGTGAAAAACGCCGATTTACAACCGAAAATGAACGTTTTCTGCCCTAAAAACGTCATTTTCTAACTGAATAAGTGGTGTTTTTAAAAAAATGACTACGCCGTTAGAAAGCTGGGATTCACATTCAACTTTTAGGCTTACAGCATGGGAATTTCCGTTCACGACGTTTCGAGAAACAAACTTTGAAAAAAGTGAAAATTTTCGAAACTTTACCAATTTTTTAATTTTGGCTTATTTTACACCCGTTCGTTTCATTTGAAATTTTCTAAAACCCCATCAGGGAGATAGGAAATTTGACGCTCTTTCCAACGATATAATACAATTTGAATTTACTTCATAAATTAAGGGAGTTATAGCCATTTTAGTGATATAAGGTCGAAAACACGAAAAAAATCTTAAATGTGAAATAAGTCGAAAACGAAGCCTCTAAAAAAACATTGCTAGGAGACATTTTTTGTTGCAAATTAGTAGTAGAATCCCCGAACCCTGCCCGGTGGTGCGCCCGTAAGCGTGACACCCTGTAAATTGCGCCCCTGAATTTAAAATAGTAGGTAGAGATCGGATTCAAGAATGTATCTGAACTAAAAGTACATCTCCTTATTCACCGCCTCAGTGCTAAGAGTGTGCATCTGAAATTCATCCATTATTTATCACTCAACGGACGCACTTCACTGTACTCAGAACCGACCAGTTGTCTGAATTAGGACTGCGCGTGAAATCCTCATTTGTCTCTGAAGTTTTCCACTTACGTGTTCTAATCTAACTCTACCTAAATAAGAACTCAACAAAATAAACACATCTTTCTAAATGACGTAGGTGAGTTAAACCCGAGTGGTCGAGAGTTGGCTCCACATTCCCCAACTACCCCTGATTTTTTTTTTAATCATTTGATAACAATTTGTTAACAAGGATGAAGCTAACGGATGGGCACAGAAGAGGCGCAATAAAGACCCCTGAATTCCCTCATTAGCAAGGGATTATTACGAAGGAAATTTGATGTACTTAGATGGATACTTTCATGGAACCACAGAGATCTGCCAGCCATGGAAATAGGAGGTTTCAACGTCCAGCTTAGAGCAGACTCTGTTAGCGTCATAACCATGGATGGAGAGATTCTTGATTTTCCCCTCGAATATTCAAAATTATTCTTATTAGGGATTTTTCTTTTTTTCTTGCCTGGATTTGGACCGAGGGCCGTACCGTCCTACTCAACCTTAATACAAGAAAAAATAAAATGAAAACTTACCAGAATTCTTAGAAGATCATTTTGCCAATATTTCGGAAAATAAGGTTTAATAATGAGGAATTTCACCGAATTCTGTTTGCATTTTTCCTGATTAGTTAATGGTGTGGGATAGATGAAAATCTGGTTGATTTTGGAAAATAAGTCTCCCGTAATTTTTGGGAGACATTCAAAATTTATGATTTCAAAAAATAACCGGGATAACGGACCTCTTCAATGTGAAGCGGAAACGCTCGATGGTACGACGAAATTGTGTTATCTGAGAGGAAATTTATCAAACAAAAACAGGGGAAACCTCATTTTCTCCATCTTGCTTTTTCTATTGCTTCCGAGTCTACCAAGGTAGCGGAAGCTTTGTTTTCACTTTTCAAGGACGAAAAAAACATTTCTCCAAAATCAAAATTTTCACTCGCGTTTTGCGTTTTAGACCTTTCTGAACAATTTTGGTTCCGTGTCTGTCAGTGTGTCTGTCATGAATTCCTTGTAACGCGCATAACTATACGAAGTTATTGTCCGATTTCTATGAAATTTTTAGGGATTGTGCGGGTTGGTGTGCAGACGGTCCCCTATGAAAATCATCATCCCCGGACTGATAGAAGCGACTGCGCATGCGCAAACGTGAATTCCTTGTAACGGCCATAACTTCTACATTTTCCATCCGATTTCAATGAAATTTTCAGGGATGTTACAGATTAGTATTTAGATGGTCCCCTATGAAAATCACCACCTTCGGAATGACAGTAGCCACTGCGCATGCGCAAAAGTGAATTTCCCTGTAACGGCCATAACTTCCACATTTTCTACCCGATTTCAATGAAATTTTCAGGGATGTTACAGATTAGTATTTAGATGGTCCTCTATGAAAAGCATCAGTCCCGGACTGACAGTAGCCGCTGCGCATGCGCAAACGTGAATTCCTTGTAATAGCCATCACTTCCACATTTTCCGTCCGATTTCAATGAAATTTTCAGGGATGTTACAGATAAGTATTTAGATGGTCCTCAATGAAGATCATCACCCCCGGACTGATAGTAGCCGCTGCGCATGCGCAAACGTGAATTCCTCGTAACAGCCACAACTTCCACATTTTCTACCCGTTTTCGATGACATTTTTAGAGATTACGCGGATTAGGTTGTAGATGGCCCCCATTGAAAATCAAGGCCTTAAAATTTACAGAAGCCTCCGCGCATGCGCATACGTAAAATCCTTGTAACAGCCATAACATTTACATTTTTCATCCGAATTTTATGAAATTTTCTAGGATTGACCAGATTAGCGTGTAGATGGTCCCCTATGAGGGTAGTGAAAGGTACTTAGAGATTGGTGTTTTCAGATTAACTACTATGCATCGGATCATCTATATAATCGGGTTATGGATACGAGGAAGCTATGTGCCACACCCACTTGGCAGACTTTTTTTCTCTTGTTTTGGGGTCAATGTAGGAAATTTCGAAATGGTGAAATTCCTCATTTTCCACTTCTTCAGCCAATAGATTTCCCTTCACATTCGCCATATTGTGTGCCCCCACCTGGTAGGAGTTTCTACCAAACTCTTATACTTTTCTGGTCAAGGCCATTCATTTACCTTATTCCTGTGATTATGGTAACCTGTTATTATGTTCGTGTGTCGTCGAGTGAAGGAGATGACCTTCTCGATGCGGCGTTTGTGTTTTCTGTAACCCCTACTCAACGAAGAGAGAATGGTCCCCTAAGCTAGTGACTTGCACTGTCGCACCAGCGGCTTATTAGCCCTACTGACATGGATAGTGCATGGGCTAGCCCAGCAACCCCGGCGTTTCATCAGAAATTAGAGAGTTTTTTGGAAACCACTAACGTGCCCGTGGAACCTCTTCACAAAGCACGGAGTTCGCGGGTGACGATGGATTTGCCTCCCGACATCAGCGGGCGACGATGAAAGGGTGCCCCCAGACAGTCACCCGTTCCTAGAGGACCACCGTGACGAGCGCCTCCCTCCCCCCCTGTCCAAAGTTAACGTCCGTCCTCCTTCAACTGGGTAGCATCCTCTGTTGCTCGCGCTAGTCTCCTCCTAACGGGGCCCGTGAGATTTTGGCACCAAAAACTCTCTACTGACTGTCAGGAGGTGGGAGATTTACCTAGTGAGCCTAGTACTTCGAGGAGATCCTTATTCGAGGAGAAGGTAGAGAGCGAAATGAATAAGTCGGTTGACTGAACTAGATTAGCATGAGGGAGCATCCCTGAGTGAGCTTATATACTAGTATAGTTTCCTCGGGGGAGAGAGAGGTGGAAGGGTGACGTCATGTTGACGTGTTTCCCTGTACGTTGTCTCCCCCAGTGGGCGATGACTCACTCAGGGATCCTCCTGTTCGCTTCTTTATTTAAGTACTAACTGTTAGTTGATATGTGGGTCAAAACACCTGTAATTTTGGTTTATTATTTTCAATAATGAACCTTTGGAATCGACCAAGAAAAAAAAATTTTAACACCCCCTCAAAATTTGATGGTTTACGTTTCAAGGTATGTAGAATCCAAAAATCGAATAAAAATTTGGCCGTCCGTCCGCCGTACGCCGTCCGCGGCACTTTTACCCCTTAGCATTGACCAATTTTGATGAAATTTGGTATGTAGGCTCCATTTGGGGCCTAGTTGTGCCCCGAAGATTTTGGTTGATGTAGGTCACTTCTAAGGGTTCCAAAATGAATTTTGAAATTTCGAAAACGCCCTAACTCAAAAATTTTGATATAAAGGTATTGTTTTTCCTTCAATTTAAGATTCTGTAGAATTTTTAGAATTTTTTGAGACCACGCAGAGCTCTGTAGGTCAAAACCGTTCGCTCACTACGAGAATTTAAAGTTTGGACGTACGATAAATCAGAAACACGAGTGTGAATCGCAAAAGTGGCCTAATCGCCTTTCAAGTGTTAGCCGACCGAAATGCGATCAATGTTTTTCTTCATGTTTGATGGTTGGTGGCTTTGCAGACGAGTGATCTATATAAAAATAATAAACCATTGTGTAATAATTTGCAGCGTTTTTTTTGGTTCTTTCCAGATTTATCCAACATGTACATCCCTCTATTTTCAAAACCCAGAGGCGACATCGCTTTGAAGCCAACGGTTCATGAACAAGACGACAGCATTATTCTGGCGGTGTGCTGCACAGGAACATCTAGCAGGGACTCCTTATTATCCTGGATCCGATCTATGGAGAAAGATAACCCTCGTTTGAAGGATCTTACGGTAGTTTTTACTTTGAAAGCACCGCCCGACGAAACTGGTTTGACAGAAGTTACCGGTAGCAACGAAATAGTTCAAGATTCTAATAGTAAGCGGTCAGAAAAAAGCGTATGAAAGCTACCTGAATAGTTCCATGCGTTGTGTTTACTTTTGAGGTGCGTATCATTGT
>CM019170.2:3063185-3209815 GCA_009739505.2 Apolygus lucorum | reverse complement strand
AAACGATAATGAGTTATTATTGTGGGGATTTGTAAACAATCTCACTACTTTAATTTATTATCGCTCCTTAACCTCTTAATTTTCGAACAAGTATTTTATGTTCCATCAGTCACCTCTGATCAAATTGTTCTATTTCCTTTCTCTTAATTTATTTCATTTCATTTATTTTTTAAACTTCTAAACAACTTATTTGTAAATTTCCTCAAATGCAATTTGTCAGGTGAACAGAGGCATAAAACATTTTAAATTTCACTGGTGGTTAACAATAATAGCCAGTGGGAGGCAATACTGAAGTTTTAAACTAGTCAACATTAGTACAGCCCCCTAGTTTTTTATTCGATAACAGACCCTACAGACCCTACTTAGGCAACATTTAATTGGTTCTCCGTTGAAAGCTTATTAATCAGCGGGGATTGACATCATGAAATCACTCATTAAATTTCCAAAAGAATGAGATTTATGTGGAGAAATCTTAGTTTGAAAGTGGGGGACAGTACAGAACACCCGCTCAACGAATTTCATTAATACTTGTACAACTTTAAGCTCTACAAGTACATTAAGGGGGCCTCATACGCCGTTCGTTCCTAGTTCCTGGTTAGTATTTCCCTAAATTACCTTTAAATTACTTTAAAAGTTGTACTTAAATTTGAAAGTTTCAAGGATTTTAAAAATTTATTAGTGCATCTGCCTAGGGAATTAAAAAACTAAAATATTGCCGCTGGTATGATCAAAATCGAAAAATGGGAAAAACAACTGAATAAACGGGTTTTCCCATTTTTCGCTGGCAATCGGAAATTTGCCTCACATTTTTTTATTTTATTTTTTTCGAAAGAGGGTTCTCTGATATGGAAGAAAACCATAGTGTGCTGATCGAAAAGCATCCAAAAAATTTAGAGAATTTAAGGAAGTTGGAAATTTTAAAAGAAGCGGCAATCTGTTCATGGGGGCATGGGGTTGCAATGTAACGGATTTTCCGACCAATCTGACTTCATAGGAGGATCTGTGCCCCTCTGAGGTAGCGCTACCTCTGGAAATGCAAATGAAACTGTAGCTTACGTGATGGAACTCAGATGCGCGAGACTGGGGGAAGAGAAAAAACCCGGACGTGAAAGTGACCAAAAGCCCCTTATTAGTTTATCAAGCATTATTAGTCTTCATCCTCTCTTATTTAGTTTCTATATTAAGTTAGTTTCGTTGTTTGAATCACGTTATTTGAGTGGTCATTTCACTGGATCGTTTCGTGTTGTTGCATTAGAACTTAGAAGGACGTTTAGAACTCTACCTGTTGTTGATCTGCGGTACTATCTGGAATTCTACGCCAGAGCGCTCAGTATGCGAATCCAGTCACTTTTCGCGTCGTTTTTTCGGACGTCCCACAGTAAGACTTGGGCGTCCTTATGCGATCGATCTGGGGTGAAGGAGGACAACACTCAACAGAAAAAAAAAATAACCACACAGTAATCCGTTTTAGACCATTCTGAATCCAAATCCGCGAAAAAAAACCATAGGTGTATGTCTGTGTGTGTGTGTGTGTATGTGTGTGTGTAACAAAATCTTGTGTACTCTACACAGGCCTTAGCTCTCAACCGATTTTCCTGGTTCTTTTTTTGTTCGTCGCGGAAAACTATCTAGTTGTGCGCTACGTTGCCGGAATTTCGAATTTTGCCTTATAAGGGGGGGTTAATGCTCGAAAAACGTGCGTTTTTGGGCATAATCTTGTGTACTCTGCCCAGGCCTTAGTTCTCAACCGATTTTCGTTGTTCTTTTTTCGTTTGACGCGAAATACTATCTAGTTGTGCACTACGGCGCCGGAATTTCGGATTTTGCTTTTCAAGAGGGGGAAAGGGGGGGTTAATGCTTAAAAAACGTGCGTTTGCGTGCATAATCTTGTAAAATCTGCCCAGGCCTCAATTTCCAACCAATTTGAGTGTTTCATTTTTTGTTTGACTCAAATAACTTCCGAGTTGTACATGATTTTACCAGAGTACCGAAATTCGCAAGGGGAGGGGTTGAGTGGGGGGATAATATTCACAAAATATCCTATTTTTCAATATTTTGGTTCCTTTACTGCTTACTAATTGTACCCAAGCTTTGAAATTGAGGAAAAATTCTCATTATACCTCCGAATTTTCATGAATTATTCTCTGTACCACCATGGAACTAATAGTGGTGCCACCATGGTGCCATGATGCCATAAACCGCTTTTTTCGTGTTTTTTTTTTTTGTGTTTCACCTTGAATACGGATGTGAACTTCGACGGACTGCCTACCAAAACTAACAGATGAAAGTTCAATGTTATGACGTATTTCCGCTTTGGTGCCAGACTGGCACCATTGGTGTTGGTGGTGCTGATGGGGGGGGGGGACTCGAATTCGCATGTTGGGTGTCGTAGATCATGGATTTATAATGCTCTTCAGATTCGAGGCTCCCACGCCGCTAGAAATGTTAAGGTGGATAATGGTGGGGGGGGGGGGTCACTATTTCTTGCCTAAAGTAATAAATAAAATACATCGAGTGAAACAGTTTTATCACTTAACAACTGGTTAAACTGATCTAATGCTTATCCAATGGGACGTCCCCTGGAATGCATGCATTACTAAACAATATGTTTTTTCGTGTAACGTGAACGATATTCCTCGATAGTTTTTTGACAGAGGCTTCGCTTGTTAGGCATTTCCTTCTATGGTAATTTTTTTCCCTTGGGTACTCCTGGTGTTAAACGTTATTCTAGGGCCCTATTATAGAATATGACTTGAAATTCCAGAATCTAAAATTGAGGCAATTTCCCCATTATTGTTCGAACTTGATGATTCCAGCGGCAATATTTTAGATTTTCAATTCCCTAGGCTGGTGCGCCGGTACTTTAGGGAAATACTAACCCAGAACGAGGAACGAACAGCGACTGAGGCCCCCTTAACATGTGCAATGGCAAGTAAAGTTATATTTTACTCTACAAAAATAATGTTCTTACTTCTCGACAAAGAGTACTTACCTTGGTAACTATGAAGTCGTAGAACGTGTAATGTTGCGGTAAAATGAGATCTTCCTTGACGTACATTAGTTGGTCAGCAGTAACAGTTTTGAGTTCGGAAAATTCTTTTCGGAGCGTTTCCAGGCATCTTTGAAGGAATTGGTAAATGGAGTTTCCTGCAATAGTAGAGATCCAGATTATTGCCAGAACTATGCAATAGGTGTGTTGTGCCTCCAGGATATGTCGTATTTCACAAATGAAAACTAGCGGTCTCTTTCCCTCGGAATTCAAGTCACGCCAATGGACAACAGACCTCCCCCCCGGGAGGACTAGAATCCGGAGGTGGGGGTACAGTATATATTCCCGATTCCCGAGGAAAAGAGGCATACCATTCTCCAAACCAACAAGCGTCTACACTCATTCAAACCAACCTCAAAAACCTACAAAAAAAACTTAGTCAACTCCTGTAGTGAGCCGGTTTTTACAGACCAGAAACTACACCTTCTACTTTCCTCCAACATTACTAAATTAATTAGTTAAGCCGGTTTTTATAGACCAGAGGCCTTTCCCTCTTAATTTGGTAAGCCGGTTTCTACAAAGACCGGGCCCAAATTAATAACAACTCCCTTTCCTAAAATTCACACTAAATTGCCGAGCATATACTTCCCATAGAGTCATTCATAGTGATTCACCTTCAATTTAGAGTCAGATCACTTTATTCTCAATTCACAAGTAATTCAGTTCAAATTCTCAAAATACAACAAGGTGGTTTTGGAATATTCTGTTGGAATATTCACCTTTTTTCATCCGAACCGTCCTCCGATGCCCTGACCCGTCCCAGTAACTGAATGTGATGTCGATGTCCTCTTCCTTGAGAAACGATTGCTTGGCGGCCCATTCCTGCCTTAGTTCTTCCCTCAACCTGTTTCAAAATGTAGGAAGCTAATGATAATGGTTGATATAGAATAATAGTTGTTTACTAGTCCAGCGTCTCAGAACACACTTCATTTCTAATTTACGTACATTATTAAGAATATGTATTCTATTGTGGCCCTAAAAATCAAGATTTCAAACATCCCAGACTCTTTCAGAGATGTGTATGCCTACAACCAAGTATTCTGATGGTACCCCACGAATCGCTTGCCGAAAATCGCTTGCCGGACGTAAATTTTACGTCCCGCGCCTGTAAAATGGTGTAGACGAGGGTAGGAAGGGTTCCAGGGATGCCAGGGTTCCATCTATTCTCCCCCAGGTGTCCTTCAAGGTTCGGCTTGACCTACTACTCCGTGCGGACCTCTGTTTGTCCTTTACAGGGAAGAAACCAAAACCCTACACGTAAAAATTACGTTTTTTCCAATAAGGTACGTATTTACTGACGATGAAAATGATCAATAAAAATATTCACTTGAAAATAAAATCAATTTCAAATTCTGATGTGTTTTCTGGATAAGTTAAAAGATCGCTGGGTTGATGAACGGCAAAAAGCAACCAATAAACTCAAGTAACTCCTTCATTGTTTTCGACCTCAAGCATAACCAAAGCCTCCAGAATAACCTCATCGCTCATTAACTTCTTCTTTTTGGTTTATTATTTTCAATAATAAATCATTGGAATTGAGCAAGAAAACAAATTTTAACTCCTCCTCAAAATTTGATGATTTACGTTCCTGCATAAGAGAAAAGTCTAACATTATAAGTAATTTCTGCTTCAGTATCTTATTGATGTGGTATCCAATTGTTCTCTTTCCTTTTTTTGTATGAAACTCCCAGTTAGGTAAACTAATATTACGTCTCGTTTTAGAAAATAATAGATTAAAGAGAACGTTGAAGAGGAAAAAAATCATGGGAAACTCAAATTTTCAGTGGGGGTAAAATTTACGTCGAGGGTTGTCACGGGGAAAACTCTGCAGGCAGAAATTAGTTTTAGCAGCGTCCAGGAGATGGCGCGGGCTGTACCTTTTACGGCTCTTGTCCATCTCCCTAATCAGCAACGTGGTTTTTTATCAGTTCAGTTCGCCGGTCCGCCCTCCTCTCGGAGCCTTTCCATTTTAAAAAAAATTAATCTATTCAATTTTCTAGTGATTTTATTTTGTGTTTTCGGGGGGATACTGTGTGTGAAGTGTCGTCTTTGGTGAGTCAACCAATCTTTAGTATTTTCACGTAAGGGTCCGTAATTAAGAGGTCATTCATTTTTTCCGTTTCTTTCAAGTAGGAAATAGTTAGGGGCAAATTTTCAGATTAAAAATCTCCGTCTTTCGAAATTATCTTTTCTTCATTCTTCCCTTAAAGCTCACTGAGCCCTTGTTCCCGCGAGAGGCCAGTGGCCTAAGTTATAAGGATAATTTCCTTATAAATGGTAGCAGAGCGTGGTTTCAATCCACGGACCTCTGGGTTATGGGCCCAGCACGCTTCCACTGCGCCACTCTGCTACCATTTATAAGGAAATTATCCTTATAACTTAGGCCACTGGCCTCTCGCGGGAACAAGGGCTCAGTGAGCTTTAAGGGAAGAATGAAGAAAAGATAATTTCGAAAGACGGAGATTTTTAATCTGAAAATTTGCCCCTAACTATTTCCTACTTGAAAGAAACGGAAAAAATGAATGACCTCTTAATTACGGACCCGTACGTGAAAATACTAAAGATTGGTTGACTCACCAAAGACGACACTTCACACACAGTATCTCCCCGAAAACACAAAATAAAATCACTAGAAAATTTAATAGATTAATTTTTTTTAAAACGGAAAGCTTCCGAGAGGAGGGCGGACCGGCGAACTGAACTGATAAAAAACCACGTTGTTGATTAGGGAGATGGACAAGAGCCGTAAAAGGCACAGCCCGCGCCATCTCCTGGACGCTGCTAAAACTAATTTCTGCCTGCAGAGAGTTCCCCGTGACAGGGTTTCCATTTCAGAGTTAATTGTTTCACTTTTCGTACTTTGTTAACTTCAGAATTCAAAATTTCGTCCATAACTCTAAGTTTATGATCCACGATTTTTTCAGAACCGAATGAGACTAACTCCATCTCGATTGGTCAACATTTTGGTCAATTCGACGATTTCCGTACCCACAATTCCTGACTAGGCGGTATCCGTAGAGGAGGTGGCAACTCCCACTAGGTACACTGGTGGTAAAAGTAGTTTCTCGTACGTCCAATAGAGTGCTCTGATTAAAATGACTATGGAGAAATCATCAACTTTTTCGAGTTTTATTGATCATTTTCAACATTAATTAATTACGTAGTTGAGTTGGATGATAACTATGGCTTCTGTCCAACATGAGATTAGGTCGAAAAGACCCCTATCTATTTCGAAAAGGACCCAAAAAACCGACAGTCGTTTCGCCCACCAACAGAAAAAATGTAAAAGTTGATGTGATCTCTATTACAGAGATTACTATACTCTATTATAGTGCTCTGATGTGGTCAGGAACGAGAAACTACTTATATCACCAGCGCACCTAGTGGGAGTTGCCACCTCCACTACACATACTGCCTAGTCAACTCCTGGCTTAGTTCTGAAACTTATTGTCCAATCGAATCGTGGTTTGTAGATTTCGAGTTGATAAGTGGGGGGTGCGCCTTGATTTTTTTTTTAGATTTTTAATCGAAAGTAGACTACATTCTGAGAATTTTGGCACCAACCGCGACCTTCTAGCGTGAGTAGATCTGTTTCTATGATTTTTCAAAGTTTCGACCGTTTATGACGTCACGCGCCCCTCTCGCCTGGGCGGGACCCCCCAGCCCACTGTGACGTCATAAACGGTCGAAACTTTAAAAATTCATAGGAAAAGATTTACACACGCTAGAAGGTCGCGGTTGGTATCAAAATTCTCAGAATGAGGTCTACCTTAGATTAAAAATAACAATGAACAGTTTTTCCTACCAAGGCGCACACCCTATTACAAGAGAAACGATACCCTTATTGGATCAATCATGAACCGATTGTTTCAAGAACAACATAGAATTATTGGCTAAGAAGAACAGGTTTTTGGTGTAATTTTTGTCATAGGTAACTGTGAAAGTTTACACTGAGAATTCGAAACTATCCAAACACTATTCTATGAATCAGTATCCGTGCAATTCCCCGATTTTCCAATTAATCAGGCATTTCATTCCAAAATAATGATGTATATTAGATAACTCTACCTAGTTTCTTGCTCTTCGCGCTCCCTATCAGGCAAGAAACTCGTGTCGACTTCGGGGTTCTTCCTGATTTTCTTTACAGGTACTTCTTCTTCCTCTTCCTCTTCTTCTAGTTGTTCGCCGTCTTCTTCAAAAGCAAAGGACAAGGCTTGAATCTAGAACAAACGGGAAACCAATGTAAATACAGACAATAAACAATAGCAACAACACTCGTGCCTATTGAACTTGATAAAATTACCGTAACAATCTCAATATCGGAACCAAATCAGTGTATTTTGTCGAAGTAATTAGGTCCTATACCTTTCTAAGATTTCCTGGGTCATCTCACACTCACACCTGTCTTCACCTATTCAACCTCAGATTGTGATATAAATTTGATCCAGCTCAATTTGGGAAATTCGATCTAAACGGGTTTTCGTTCCATTTATTGAACACTAAAAATTGATCGAAAGAACCTACCATTTTAGGTACTTTTCCGTATATTCTAGGCACCGGTAATGATTCCTTTTCACGTTTTAATCTTTTCCTTTTTAATAAATTAATGTACGCTCAGTTTGAGGAAGTAAAGAGACATCAGTGAATTCTTGGAAAAAAAGGGGGTAAAGTCATTGACCACGGGCGCTGCGTGCTTGCTTGGGTCCAATACCTTCCCGATGAATCGGTTGGTTTACAAATATCTCTTCACAAAGGTCAGGAGGTAAGGAACGTGAATAATAATTGCAAAGGCAGGTCATTCGTTTTATTACTCGATACCTTTTAGTGCGAATTTATGTGGAGGGAATCAAATCCCAACCACGCCAATTTGTTTCAACAAATCCTCAACAACATCGGCAATTCGTAAAGGCACGGTAATTCTTTTTTTTTTTTTAATAATATAATTTCTTCCCACAGCTTGAAATTGTAACGAATTCGACATAAATATGTAATGTAAGTAAGAAGGAATGCCTAGAAATACCGAGCGGGCGTGTTGAAGACAGTGTTGAGTCATCAAAAATTAACTTCCCTCGACCGGGGATCGATCTCCTACCGTTCGGATTCTGAATCTGAGCTCCTACCACTGAGCTAAGGAAGCGAATGGACAGAAATGCCAAAAGGTCGCTGATCACAACATCTACCCCCCCCCCCCCCCGTTAGGAAATCTTAGGTACTCCGTTACCTAGTCAGGGAGGTGAGAGGCAGCTTTGGCCAGCGTTTTCCAACCCAGTGAGAACAAGCTATTTTTTTTACTGGCTTCAGAGTTTTTGTTATTGTTCCTTATTGACGGGGCGGGGGATCTGCTGACCTCAATGTTTGTTCGAAAAGGCAGTGGCTCAACTCATGTCTTGGGAGGGAGTTGTTTTGATGACCTAATCTTAATGAATTATTGTTTCTCTGAGAAATGCTGAGGAGACCATTCGGGTCCTACCGACTGCGCCACATTTTTGCGTCATCAAAAATTAACTTCCCCCGACAGGGGATCAATCTCCTATCATTCCGATTCTGAATCGGAGCTCCTACCACTGAGCTAAGGAAGCGAATGGACAGAAATGCGAAGAGGACGCTGATCACAACATCAGACTGGGGTGGGGGGTTATATCGGAAAAGTACCTCATTTTTTAATTTGTAAGGTTTTTCGATAATTTTTGTCATGGATTAGGTACTGCAAATAATAAACTACTCCATGGGTAGATTTGATCCAGCTGCAAATCGTAGAACATCTAAAGACCAGTGTTTTAGGCGGATTCTTCAGAAAATTTTGGATAATGCAATAATAACTGTCTCGCATTTTTCCCTAGCAGAGCGCTCTATTGGAGTTTCTCCTGTAATGCCCTCGGGTGTAGTTCGTTATCCGCCCCCATTTTGTTCTCTCTTTTGCAAGCACACCCGACCACCTTTTTCATTTTTTGAGGAGTGTTCCGTAAACTAGATTTCATCTTCTTGAGCACAATCGTGACGAATTATAATTTTTGATTGGTTAAGATTGGGAAATTAGGTGTTGAAAAAAGTGGGGGCGAATACCGAACTATTTCTCTAGTGAAAAAGTTCGGTATGCGCCCCCACATAGTTAATAATGGAAAACACAACATTTTTGGTTTAAGTAATTCATTTATAATATGATTATTACTTCTGACACATATTGTGGTGTTGTGTTATTCTATGGTTGGGTCATACAAATTCTTGATGCAGTCCCATTGACTTCACACATCTCCTCCACAAAAATTCGCGACTCACCCTATCGCTTCTCGAACGTTGACCTACGGTCGGAAGTGATTTCACCGCTACAGTCAACATCGTTTTTATTTTATTTATGAGCATCGCATCTCAACCTCTTAACTTTCGATCAAAGTTATTCTCTGCCTCACCAGTTATCTCTCCCAAGAAAACGCCCCAGGCCGAATCAATGCAATTCGGTCGTGGGGGCGGTTATCGAACTTTTTCTATAGGGAAATAGTTCGGTATACGCCCCCCCCCCCTTTTTTCAATGCCTAGTTTCATTGCTTGGAGTATTTGAAAACATGAGTGCGGTATATTATTCATAAAGTACATGAAATCTAGTTTACGAAACACTCCTCAAAAATTGAAAAAGGAGGTCGGGTGTGCTTGCAAAAGAGAGAACAAAATGGGGGCGGATAACGAACTACACCCATGCCCTCCTCTTACTTCTATACTCAATCCTTCTACTCACTCTGTTGCAGGTATTCAATAATCCAATCTACAAACGAGTATTTATTAATGTTACCTCCAAATACACAATATTAATTCATCCATTTACCAATGTGTTCCTACTTTACAACACATTGTTCCTAATTCCATGAGTAAAGTAAAAGTAAATTTTGGAGTTTTTATCCATCTCTAAATAATTACACCGCTACTTTCAACATCAGTACTTACATAACTATTACTATTATTATTGTAGCAAACCAAATAACCAGTAAAAATGATAGAACATTTTACTACGCCACACACGGGCGAGCATGTTCGCGAGCCTGTTGGCGAACATGCTCGTAAACATGTTCGGCGTTGCCCACAGACGATCGAGCATGCTCGCGAACATGCTCGGCGTTGCCCACAGACGAACGAGCATGCTCGCGAACATTCTCGCCGCTGCCGCACAGTACTCTGCCTCTCTCGCGCTGTGATAGTCGAGTTGTGTCAGTGTGTGTGTGAAATGGATGTTAACGCTGTGGTTGCTGTTTGTGGTGGTTTCGTTTGTTTGGAAAATGAGATAAAACGGAAGCGTCGCAAAATCTGGTGCAAGAATTGGCTTCAAAATAGGAACCGCTTCAGCCACATGTCTCTGTTGTCAGAACTAGCAGCAAACGAACCGAATGATTTTAAAAATTACCTGAGGATGACTGAAGACTGTTTCGAAGACATTCTTGGCCGTATCTCTCCAGAAATTGAGAAACAAAGCACTGCTATGAGGGAGTCGATCACCTCAAAAGAGCGCCTTGCTGCGACACTTCAGTTTTTGGCCAGTGGCAGAAGCTACGAAAACCTTAAGTTTAGCTGTGCCATATCGCCTCAGTCGCTAGGAAAAATAATACCAGAAACCTGCACTGCAATTTATAATGCTCTTCGAGAGGAATACCTTAATGTAAGTATAAAATTTGTATTGTTTATTTGAGCATGTTTCATTTTGTGTCTTTTGAAACCTTTTACCGTACACTAATTGATCAATTAGAACGCATGCAATGTTAATAACTGAAAAACAAATTATAGTATTAAGCAAATTTATTTGAAATAATTACAAAAAGTAATATATCTTCAGAATATAAAATGAAATATAAATCTCCTTATTAAAATTGTAATCGTTTTTATACAGTACTCAAAATTCCAATAACTAATTGTTGCGATGAGAACTGAATTTTACTTTAGTTTGGTGAAGACGAGATACTGCCCAATATCGTCTTCTTTATCTGCAACAGTAGAATCATTGGTATTTAAGCTTCCTGTTGTGACAGTTTGAGAGCAATTGGTTGCCGGAGAATCGTTAACAGCAATTGTATTCTTTGGAGCTTGATATTGTGAGGACTGTGGTGGTATGAATGGCTGGTAAAAAGGGTAATTCTGATTTCCGTAATTGTATCCAGGAAATGGATGAGTTGAAGGTTGGAAATTAGGTTCCCCATGTGGAAGACTTGGTACGTTAGTATGAGGGGGATGACTGTTGTTTAACTGAATGATTGTGTGTTCAGTTAAATTGCCTAATTTACCATGGAAAACAATATCTGAAATTAGTTTTTGTGCTATTATCTTTTGGCGTCTATCCATGTCTTCTAACTGGAAGGCGATGCTGCTCCCAAATGCTTTATATTCATTTAGCTGATTCAAAGCATTGGTTGCAGTTTCCAAAAATGCTTCTTTCTTTTGCTCAAACTCCGAGACAACTTTTCTTTTTCGCTGGCGTTGTGGGCCTGTGCTCGAGGAGTCAGATGTCAGGTTTGCTGTTCGTGAGAGCGACCTTCCCAGTTCACTAGTAGGCGTGGCAGCGGCAGATGATGTTCCGCTTGGACTGCTTATGTTGCCACCGTCCAGGATATTGGTGGAGTTCTCGGGCACCTGTGTAAAAACAATGAGAATACTACAAACATATTATGATAGTAATACACAGTACTAGCTGGCAGCAGCCGTGCTTCGCAACGGTAAAAAATTGTCTTGTGCACGTTTTGCCCTCTGCCTGTCTGAAGGTCAGTCTGTCTGTCTTGGTGTTCGGCCTCACCGGATCAAGTTATAATAAGTTCTAATCTAAATGTTAATGGCCCAAATAGTAAACCATCTAATCTAAACAACATATTTATGGCCCAGACAGAAAAACATCTAATGTAAATAACATGTGTATGGCCCATACAATAAAACATCTAATCTAAAATTATCCTTTTCAGTTTCCTGAGACCGAAAGTGACTGGATGAGTATTGCGACAGAATTTAAGAAGTACTGGCAAGTAGAAAACTGCGTGGGAGCTGTTGACGGGAAGCATATTGCCATCCTTCAACCTCCCGGAAGTGGTTCTTATTTTTATAATTACAAAAACTTTTTTAGCATAGTATTACTCGCCGTGGTTAATGCTAACTATGAGTTTATGTACGTGAATTGTGGAGTTAATGGACGAGTTTCTGACGGGGGAGTTCTTTTTGAAACTGATTTTGGACAAAAGTTGGAAAACGGCCAGTTGAATTTACCATCACCAACGAGCTATTCAAACCACAGAGATGTATGTTTACCTTTTGTTTTTGTTGGAGATGAGGCTTTCCCCTTAAAAGAGAACCTCATGAAGCCTTACCCTAATAAGGGAATAACCCACAATGAAAAGATTTACAACTACCGTATTTGCCGTGGAAGAAGAATAGTTGAAAATGCTTTCGGCATTCTTGCCAATAGATTCCAAGTTTTGCAGACAACAATAAAGACGAGACTGGAAACGACAGAGATTATTGTTTTAGCCTGCTGCGCACTGCACAACTATTTACGAAGGAAAAGTTCCACTTATTTGACGTCTAGTTCTGTTGACTGGGAAAACACAGACACAGGACTTCTCACTGAAGGTGAATGGAGGGAGAGTGTGCGCCAGCTCGTAGGTATGAAGCCACGCAATCGTTCCGGGAAAGAAACATCTCTAGCTGAAACAATTAGAGGATACTACCGGGACTTCTATAATGACGAGGGAAAAGTTGAGTTCCAAGAGCGAATGATTAATCGCCGCTAAAATTATGAACACTGATAACCCCTAGCAGTGCTAATGTGTTTCATATACGAGAGTAAGCCAATGTTGTATCTATAATAGTATTTGTTAACTGTATTTACAATACTTAATTTCAGAAACATGTCTGACTTTACGTATTAATGATTTGCAATTTAACCTCTTATTGCAAAAATAGTGATTAAATTTGTAGTGGTTTATCGGTTTTGTTTCTTAGTTGTTCCTTTATGAATAAAACACTGTGTTTATGTTTAAAGTGTGTTATATTGTAAAAAGCAAGAGGTTTGGTAACCCTATATACAGACCAACAAAGAAATGACTAAGCCTTTGTTATTGGGCCCGCAAGGAAGTAACCGCTGTCGCCAGACGGGCTACAGACAGTAGTAGCTCGGCGCGCCTTTTGTGCGGCTGGCAGACTTCCGTTGTCTCATCAATACCACGATTTATATTTCCATTGGTTGTACTTTCTTGGTAAGTACATTTTTTAAGTTTCTCTAGAACTAAAATAATAGTAAACTAGGTATACATGTGACAAGTACAATAAATACAATAATAAAGTCAACAGTTTGTAGATCAAAGAACAACTTACATTGTCGTCTGTCATCTCAGCATTATCTTCTGGTTCCTCGGGGAGGTTAAATCGCTTTTGCAGAGAAGAGGCCCCTTTCCTGGCTGTTTCCTGGTCTATTGTAAACATGAGCAGATCAAAGTACCACAGCGTCGGTTCATACACGTCGTCGAGTCCCTTCCCCGTGCTTTTGGAGGACATTAATTTTTTCATTTCTCTTCGAAAAGAGGCACGCAAACTATCAATTTTCGCTTTCACAAACTTTTCATCTGCGTTTGGAAAAATGTCCTTACATTTTTCTATCAAGACGTCCAAACTTTCCTTTCGTAAATGTTTATTACTATAGTTTCGACTTTTAACGTCCCATAAACACCGCTGTTCCCGATAAAGTTCTATAAATTCCGTCCAGAACTGTTTGTTATCACTGAACGACATTTTATTAATGTTAACTTAAACAAAATACCACTAATTCTCACTAAAACTGCTCAAGAGACACGTCCGCACTGCTTCTTCAACAACAACAACAAGAAACTAGCGGCCCTGCAGTATTGCCAATCCAAATCAAGAAAATTACCTGCTGCGGGTGAACAGCGAACCGGCGAACATGCTCGCGAACATGTTGGTTGTCCCCACAGACGGCCGAGCATGTCCGTGTTGGCGCTCGGGCTCGCCGGGTCCGACGAGCCGAGCGCCGAGCCCAACATGTTCGCCGGTCCGAAGGCTGGTAGACCCCACACACGGGCGAGCATGTTCGCCGCCAACACCGTCACGAACATGCTCGCGAACATGCTCGCCCGTGTGTGGGGGGCTTAACACTTACTTGTTTTTTCTGTCGATTTTTCTCCGCCTGCTTTGCCTCAAGTTGACGCTGTTGTTCTCGTTCTTTCTCCGCTTGTTTCTGCGCTAATTTTCTTTCCCTTTCCTTTACGATGTTTTCCTGTTTCGCCTTCATCTCATCCAACGTGACAAGACCGATTGTGGAGGTCTACGGATCGTTGAAAAAATCGCATTACACCAAGTCAAAATTTTCTAATGTTTCTGAACATTTTTCTATTCTATTGATTAAAGGAGGAGACGCTTTAACGCTTGGTATTATACATTCGTAAATGTCGAGAAATGAGAAAAGTTACCTTGAGTTGTTGTTCGACAGCATCGTAGTGGGCTGCAAACTTATTTTCTATATTAGAGAGTTTCAAATCCTCTTCGATTTTCTTTTTCCGAAATTCAATTTCCATTTGAGCCAGCTCTCTCTTCTTGATGAGCTGCATCGCTCTGCCAGCCTCGCTGGCAGCACCCTTGTAGTGAGCCATAATTATTCACTTACAATACGTACCTGAAAAACGCTGCAAATTATTACACAATGGTTTATTATTTTTTATTTTTCTATATAGATCACTTGTCTGCAAAGCCACCAACCATCCAACATGAAGAAAAACATCGATCGCATTTCGGTCAGCTAACATTTGAACGGAGATTAGGCCTCTTTTGCGATTCACACTCGTGTTTCTGATTTATCTTAAGACCAACCCTTAAATTCTCGTAGTGAGCGAACGGTTTGTCCAACAGAGCTCCGGGTGGTCTCAAAAAATTTTTAAAATTCTATAGAATCTTAAATTGAAGGAAAAACAATACCTACCTTCATCTCAAAATTTTTTGAGTTAGGGCGTTTTCAAAATTTCAAATTTGATTTTGGAACCCTTAGAAGTGACTTACATCAACCAAAATCTTCGGGCACAACTAGACCACAAATGGAGAGCCTACATACCAAATTTCATCAAAATCGGTCAATGCTAAGTGGCCAAATTTGTATTCGATTTTTGGATTCTAGATACCTTGAAACGTAAACCATCAAATGAGCCCCTGAAAAGCCAAGTGGCATAAGTCATGGAAATCTGTTTTTGAGATGAAGCATTAAAAGCATTAAAGCAACAAATTTTGTTGCGTCCAGCTTACTGAAAACCTCCCAAATTTATGTTGCCCATTGAACTTGTGATGCCTTCTCTTGGGCTATTCTCGAAGCGCTAGACTCATGCCACTAGGCCAATAAACGAAACTGAATGTTCATATTACATTTCCGCACTTATCTCCGTTTCATCCGAAATTTGACTTATGCCACTTGGCTTTTCAGGGGCTCAAATTTTGAGGGGGTTTTAAAATTTTTTCTTTCTTGGTCGATTCCAAAGGTTCATTATTGAAAATAATAAAACTAAAGAGACGTTCGTTTTAGATAAACAAACAAAAAGTTTTATAAAAATCATAAGTTTTCATTAAAAAATCACTCGGGTCACCTACGCCCATGGAGGCTTTTCCCAGCAAAAATCTAGCCAAACCGCTACTGGCCCTTACCAAAGGGATAGGGCAACAACTTGTCTCCAGTACTCTGTAGCTAGGACTCTTTAGCTAGGAACAGAACCCGCGGAGTAGCACAATAAGCTAAGCCCAAAGGCTTCAGTGCTTTGGGCTCTCTTCACCCTGATCCGCGGATTCATCTACAATCTAGATAAACCAAAAAAAACCCTGTGTTGTTGCCTGTAAAGTCGGTATACGGGCGAAAGTTTTACGTGACAACGACTTTGAGTGGTAAAATAATTTTAATGTTAATATTCATTCGTATAGTAGGAAGAAGGATAAAATAAAATTCTTTGTCAAGTTGCACAGAGTAGGTATTTCCCGTAGGTATTTCCAATGGGTGGGGGGGGGGGAGTGAGTGCCAGGGAAGGGGGGCGGGGCGCTTCCGCTTTTGTGAGCGCCGGGGCCGCCCGCCTTTAGGGAGCGCCGAGCTGCACCCCCTCCGTGAGCGGAGCGTAACGCAGTTTCTTGAAGTGTCTCCCGGTAAACCAATTTATAAGACGTTATCACGTCAAAAGTTTATAAAAATCATCAGTTTTCATTAAAAAATCACTCGATTGGAGTCGCGTTTTACCTGTTGGCTGTAACATACACGCAATAGTATGTAAAAATTTCACTTTGTTCTTCATGCAAAGCTGAGCGTTTGGTCTGGTTTTCGTACCAAAATGATCATAAAGTCCTTCATTGAAATCTATGCTGATTTTTTTCCTCCGTCTTGAATGAGGAAACTTTATTGTTCCTACCATGAGTCGTGAGTGGGTAAAGCTGCATACTTACTGGTTGACGTATGAACAACTCGGGTTGTTGAGGCTCTCACTCAAACACTATGCGATCATACGATGAACAAAATTGCATTCCAAATTTCACTGTGGTATAGCTAACTTCAAACTTCTCTTACATACGTTGGAAATTGAATAATTTTCATCCCAAAATACAAGCTTCCTCGTCCAAAAATAACAGGATTTGTTGTGAATTATGATAAGATTGATAACGATGTTATGGCGTTATGGAGGAAGGACAACGAACACATCTCTTCTGTATGCAATCCATGGGTTCTTCCTGGATTTTGGTCTCACGTTGACGTTGGTTTAAACTTTGGAGCGGATGATAAGAGAAGATAAGGTCCTCCAGAGGTGGAATTTGCGTAGTAATTTGTTATTCAAAATTCAAGTGATACCTATTTAATTTTGTTGTTACTTAATTGGTAAGTATGAATAAATTGATTTATATCTATAATATTGTTGTTGATCAGATTCACACAGTTGTTAGTTTGTTTCTCTATTTCGACAGCCTGTGAGAGTCAACGTGAACCACTGTGGAGAGCCTATTTTCGCTGAAATGGAGGATAATTCTTCAGTAAAGCACTGTCATTTTAGTTCTATCGGGCAAGGGAGGCGTCGGAAAATCAACTGTCAGCACTCAACTTGCTCTTGGCCTTCGCGAGAAAGATTACAAGGTTAGTGTTATAATAATTATTTTACTGAATCAACTGGTAGGTAGTGCTCCTTACTTTAAATGAAACTAAAATACATGCAGAGAATTGTTATGATAATATTATCTAATTGGTAAGGACCCTGGAATAGGTATAGGGGTGGTATTTATTGTATCAGGAGTTCTGCGCCACTTCTACCTTAGAACCTCTTGGTAAGAAAGAGTGATTTCAGAGATTTTTTGAAGAAAAAGAAATAAAACTATTGCAATGAAAAAGTTGAACATTGTCTCCATGGAAATCTGTTGTGGGACAAGAAATGTGAGTTTGTAGTGAAGCTTCCACATCTTCCAACTATCACATAGATCTTCCGATTCTCACATAAATATCATCATAAATACCTATTGAACTTAATTACAATTCATCTTTGTCAAAACTTTGAATCCCAGGTGTCAAATTGAGCACAAAATTTGTGCTATCATTTAATGATAGTACTAATAGAGTTCAACATTAATATCTCAAATTAGCCTAGTATGAAATGGAGTTTACAGATCTGGTGATCCAAAATTGTGCATTAAGGTGAGCAGACCCAAAATTTTATCTCCCAGATCGGCTGTCCGAAATTGAATCGGCAGATCTACTGAATGATAAATTGGGCTCCCAGATCTGCTGTTTCATGATTAAGAACAGAGGTCAGAGTCTGAGATGGATTAACTCATCTTGTTAATCAAAAATTTCTTTTAAAAAAAGTGCGTTTTGAGTGGAAATTTCTCTTATTCTCTATATGAGGCAAATCAATATGTTCTGTTTTCTCAATATATTTAGAATTGGAGTAAACTCTCGTTAAAGAGATGGATAATTATGATTTTGTTTGAAAAAAACTTTGATTATCGTATTTCAAAAACTCGTTCGTTACTCATGTTGCGTGACTGGAACGTAAAATGTATTTTAATCAAATTTCTCACACCTGATGTTCACATTTTGCAGGTTGGGCTGTTGGATATTGATCTGTGTGGACCCAGCATCCCCCATTTGTTGGGTCTGGAAGGCTCAGCAGTTCATAGGTAACTAGATAGCCAGTTTTCTATTTTTCCATCAAAGTACGTGGGTTTCTTGACTCATTGAATACTTGAAATAAGATTATTCTCAGAGGGATCTATCCTTCAATTCCTTTTGGGTTCGAGTGAAATCAAAGGACAAGATGGAGAAGCTAAGCAGTATTATACGAAGTACCCTATCCTCAGTGGACATGGATTGGCATCAACAGTTTATGTTGATGGGTTAATTTGAACCAACTTGTTGAAACTGAATAATTAAATATGAATCATTACGTTAATAAATAATTTTGTTGAAAACTTGGATTGAAAAAACTGTTCTAATGATGTAACAAGAAATGCGTAGGTAGGTAGCTAAATGGCTATCATATCATTCCAATCATCTCTACTACATGGACGTGACGTCACGGCATTTTGTAATATGTAACCCGGACAGGGTATAATTGCCTGTTACTATGATTTAACCAACATTAGAGAGTTCCTAAACTGCATCTTGCTTAACGGCGAACGTTACAGGCATCGCCGTTATGAATCTGTCTAGGGCGAGTCAAATCGGATGTTAACCCTAGATGAACGTTAGCGAAAATAACGGCGATGTTGAACAATTTTACGGCGATGACAAAAGTGACGCAAAAGTTAAAGTGACAGGAATTTCTGGCTTCGCCGTTAGATCCTCAGTTCTCTATTGTTGACGGCCTTCGTTTCTCAAGTTCGTTGTTCGCTATTTCAAGTACATCTTGTCAAAGTGTTTGTTCAAGAAATAATTCAAGTATTTTTTTTACCAGTACCTAAAAGTGTATTACAAATCACAATGGTTACAATAAGTTTTTGATTATGGGAGTCACAAAAAATGCAAAATCGCCCTCAGATTGATAGTAATCTGCTAGATTGATAATCTACTAAGCATCGAACCATCTATACTTCCGTGTGATGGATACGAGGAAACTATGTACCACACCCACTTGGCCAGCAGTCCAAACACAGATTCTGTAGTTTCCTAAGCTCGCTGCTGCCAAGCTAAACCGATTCCGTGGTCAGTTGTTCTTACTCGGCTGTTCTTACTGCCTGTGACAAGTGTGATTACAGAGCCTCTCAGTTAGGGCATTCGAAGAGTCACATGACACACACTGGGATGAAACCCTCTGCCTGTGATAAGTGTGATCACAGAGCCTCTCAGCTAGGGCATTTGAAGAAACTTTGTGGGGACGTTTTTCACTCCTTGAGGAACTCATCAGTATAAATTTCAAATCGAAAGGCCAATCTGCCGGAAACCAACAGCAGCATTCCGTAGGTCGTGTTTACTTCAAGCACTCACAGGGGTGCACGATGATGATGACGATTTGAAGACGTGAGGTGAGGTGAGGCTTTGTTTTGAAATTGATGTTGGTGGTTGCAAAACTGTTACTGGCATGTCAGGTTCGCTCTGCTCTAACGGCAGCCCGTTAGTCACATGGACGTTAGCAGGATGGCCATAAGTTAGCAGCCAGAACGTTCGCCGTTATTTGCTCGGACGTTATTTGATCGCCATAATTTTCTGCGCATGCGCAGAAGGTGATCTACGGTCGCCGTTAGCTTCGCCGTTATGCCAAAATCATCTTTAGGAACTCTCTATTATTCATGATCAAGCAACTTTAAACTCTAATCAGGAGCATCTAGGGAAAGAAAGTGGTGGAACGAACTGAACACTATCTAGCGACGATTAGATGAACCTTCTCTTCTTTTTTGGCAAGATGGATGCACCTCTGTTATCGACTGGTGGTAATGTCTGTAGATCCCTGCCTTATCTTTAGAAAACCAGAAATTTTCCCTCAATTAAAAAGGAAATCAAATCTGTTTGAGGCATTCAGTCTGAAATAAAAATCTATGTAGGTACTCGTAGAAAAACAACATTAATTTTTAAAGCATTCTTTATTCTTTATTTAGAAACACAACACACGATACCTACATACATCACATAAGCCAACTGATGATAGAGATAACCCAAGTTTTTGAACTCCGGAAGGTTCATCTTATCTTTGCTAGGCAGCACTCAAACCGTTCTACCACTTTCTTCCCCTAGATGCTCCTCTTTAATCAAACAAAGTATGATAGGAATATTACCATGCTAATTAGCCATAGGTTTCCACTGATGTTTTCCTCCTAGTAATGTCTGCCAGTTTATAGTTCCTTCCAGTTACTTATTTTAACAATATTGTGAAACGTTATAAGGTGTCCAGAAGGATGGGTTCCAGTCTACGCCGACAAAGAACAGAAATTGGCAGTCATGTCCATCGGATTCCTCCTGTCTGACAGGAAAGAAAGTGTTATTTGGAGGGGGCCCAAAAAAACGAGTAAGCACTTCTTCGTACGTCTCTGATTGATGATTCCAATTTTTAAAGTGTGAATTACCTATTAGAAGTAGGTACCTTTTCAATGATTGACTACAAGTGTTGTGGCGAATGGTTGAAGAAAACGACGAGGTTTGACAACGTACTTACTGTTTATTCGCGTAATTACATTATAAAACAAGGTAAAGAGACGGGGACCGCGGATCACATTATAACTCGGAGGAAAGGCTGACGTTGACTGACTACGGGGGAGGGGACTTACGAACGCAACGGCGAACTGGAACAACAACTCTACAACATTCTCCCTCACTAAATAAAACTATTTTCGTAGTATAATCAATGAGGTAGGCTGGTCTGGCACGCTGACGAGTTAATCTGCGAAGATCAGGTGGCTGAGAAGGAACCCCTCCAGTCAGTGGGACTGGCGTGGCTATGCCTGGAGACTGAGCAGGCTCTGGAGCATCTGTGCTATGCATTTCCAAAGAACCATCAGCAAATGGAATTCCTTTCGCAGGCTGAGGCGTGTGTGCACCAGCAAAAGCTACACGTCTTCTTGGCACAAGTGAAGCTAAGAGCTGGTTGATATGGCGTTTCAAGGAGCGGCCTGAGTCTAACTCAACAACATAATGGAACTGGCCAAGCTTCCTGGTAATGGTACCAAACTGCCATACATCCTGGTTACCTTGATGGATCCTGGCCTGGACCCTCTCTCCCACTTGAAGGGAACGGACTCGTGACGAACTTCTGCTTGCAGGAGCTAACGCCTTCTTGTTTGGAAGCAGTGCATCCAGGCGAATGCGCAACCTCCTCTTTAAATACAGTTCCGCCGGTGACTTACCTGATGCCAGTGGTGTGGCACGGTAGCGGAAAAGTATGCTTCTAAGTTTAGTTGCGAGAGGGCCCGGATCATCTGCCACAGCCCTGAGACGACGCTTGAGGGTCTGAATAGAGCCGCTCTGCAAGCCCATTGGTTGCAGGGTGGTTCAGAGCACTAAACTTTTGGAAGATTCCATTTTGCTTGCAATATG
This sequence comes from Apolygus lucorum, assembly GCA_009739505.2. Taxonomy (NCBI): domain Eukaryota; kingdom Metazoa; phylum Arthropoda; class Insecta; order Hemiptera; family Miridae; genus Apolygus; species Apolygus lucorum. The sequence continues at coordinate 3,188,264 of CM019170.2, read as the reverse complement.
CCAAAAACTCTCCACTTTTGAAGATAGCGGCATTATCCGAGACCATTGTAGAGAGAAAACCATGGACCGAGAAAACATCATCCAAAAGGGATATGGTCGATGCAGAAGATGGAGATTCACGGAGCAAACGCACTTCTATCCATTTGGATCTTGCATCTACAACCATGAGGAAAAAATGGCCATTCAAAGGACCCGCAAAATCAATATGGATCCTCTCCCAATTCTCCCCTGGCTGATCCCACGGATGAACGATGGCCTTGGGTGGGCTAGGTCGAACTTTTGCACACGCTTCACAACTCTTTACAAGGCGCTCGATATCCTACAACAACAACTCTACAACAACAAGTCAAACAGAACAGTGGATGAGGTGGGCGAATCACCTTTCTACTTGGTCATCTACTGACAGCACCAGATGCTAACTCTTGTTTGGTAGAATTTAGATACATAAAAATTGAGAATACATTTGATCTTCAAAATGATATCCATGTAGCTTTTCACCACTCAACGCCTCTAGAATACCTAATTCCAGTGAATTGATTCTATTCATCAGTCTACCCATCTTCACTCCATCATCTTTATTTTGCAGGTATGATCAAACAGTTCTTACAAGATGTGCATTGGCAGGAATTGGACTACCTGATCATCGACACTCCTCCTGGTACTTCTGACGAGCACATCACAGTTGTGGAAAATCTAGCGTAAGTGCAGGTTCGATTTGCAGATTTGTTGATTAGTGGCATGATGTGTCCTCAATGGGTAACTTACTTTTTACACAAGATTCCAATAAAAAACATAAATTAACACTAATAGACCGCATAGTCTGATGGTTTGTTTTCACAGAAAAGTGGCTGAACATTTCAATTCCTGCTAAAATTGACGTAGGAGCTGAAAAGTCTTGGAGCTAGTTAACTCATATCTTTCTGGAATCGCTAGTGCATCCTTCTCGATAGTTAACTTTCCTCTTCAGTGTTGATTTGCTGTGTTTGGTTGAAAGGTTGAGTCATACTGTGTCCTAGATGCAATGGGCTACTTTTGTGGGTCACTTTCCTTACAATATTCCGTTTGATAACATAAATCAATACTATTAGGCCCACTTTCACCAAAAGTTGTTCTAAACGCGTTTAGCCAAAAGCGTTTATTGTTAATCTGAAGGAATAAACCCAGTAAGATGGCGAGCGTCTTTCACCGTTTATTGAGATAATGGAGTTTAGCTAATCTTGAAATGTCGAGCGGAACGAATGAAAGTTGGACATTATGACATATTGCCCCCAATTTCACCTCAATAGAGAAATTTATTTTGGTCGAACTAGTCTTTTTGTATAATTCGTCCATGTATGGGTGAATAGAGACAACCAAGGAATGTAGGTTGCATTATTTTATTACTGCAAAAACCATTATTTATTTCAAATTAAGGTTTTGAACTTATTTGTCCGACGGGAACTCGAGTGTCAATCTAGTCTAGCACTTGGACAACGGTGGGCTAGGAAAGGTGGGAACTCAATACCGTCCATCACCTCGGAATGTGGAATCCATCATTATCATCGTCAGACGAGTCAAAAATAATTCGCAATGCCAAATTCTTCTCGAAAACAATCACAAATTATTGTGCAGCCATATTGAATTTACAGTTAAACGAGATTAGCTAGTTTATTCGGCCGACTTTCGACCGTTTAAAATCGAACCCCCTGATTGAGTTCAAACTCTTAAATCGCTTTGGTGAAAGACGTTTATTGCTAAACGTCGGTTATCTCTCGCCTCTTCTGGTTTAAGCTCGTTTCGAATTTTTGGTAAAAGTGGGCCTTAGACTAGAATCTGGTGGTTAGTTTACACAGAAAACGAGACTAGAACATTTCTATCCTTTAGTTCCCCCTGAAGTTGATGTAGGAGTTGAAAAGTCTTGGTAGGAGGGTTAGTTTAATCAAATCCTTACAGGAGTGTTAGTGTGTCCTTGATGGTTCACATTATTGGTTACTCAGCGTTACTAGTTATTATTTTACTATATGTATTGTACTACATGGAGGTTCTAGAAGAAGATCACGACTTTCTAGGTGACCTTTTGTTGAGAAACCACACAGATCGTCTTACAGAGTGCAGTGTTGGGCAAAAATTAGTTATAGCTAACAGCTAAATTAGCTACGATTTAGCTGAACCTAGCAGCTAAATATTTAGCTATTAGCTGTCGAGGAACAGCTAAAATTTCTAGCTAAATTAGCTATTAGTCGAAAACGTATAGCTAACAGATTTAGCTGTTCCTCAATAGCTTTAGCTGTAGCTGACAACAAATAGCTAATAGCTAACGCTGAAAAAAAAACACGAACAGCTAGTAGCTAATCTAACCATTTCAGTTTTAGTTTGATTTATTTATTTGAGAGTTCATTGAAAAATGAAGAAAAAAGGCAAGAAAAATTGCATGGCAAGAAAGTAGAAAGTAACATAAAAATCAATTTATAAAATAAATATAATTTATAAATAAAATAAATAAATAAATTTATAAAAAATTGCCTTATGCAATAAAAAATTAAATATACAAAACTAATAACATAACTTCTATGGAAAAGAAAGTAATCTTTGCAATTAGAAAGCAATTACGCGTACATTGATTCAGTCGAATTTGAAGGAATTAGCTTTCAGTAACACTCTCATTTCAAAATTGTTATCTGACAATCTGTGTTTTGGAGAGTTGGTCATCGAAGCGAAGGAAATCAGTCGTTCTACTGGCGCAGAAGATGGGATCGAAGTGTTGTATTTGTAGAACATTCTTTTTATTGCGGGGTAGTTCTCAAGACACTTCAGATCTATAGATACATCGCAGAAGTAGCTTGAAATTTGCATTTCAGCTGTAGTTTCTAGATGGTTCGCGGATGATGAGACTTTTCCTACTAATTGCTTCTCGAGGAATCATTGGGAAGAATTACCTAAATAATCATTGTTGTTAGGCACACCTAAACTGCTAAACTTTGATCGTTTTTTCAATAAACAGTAGGTACTGTAACTTGGTGTTGTAGCTATATCACAAATGAAATAGCCGAGCATGAATCGCCAAGTTTCACCCGTTTTCCCCCCTTAATTGTCGATGGTGCATTCAGATTTCCCTGAGACTGTGGAGAAATACAATTTTCAACGTTACTTATTAACTGTTAGTCGTCAGGGTCATTTTCTCTAGATTTTTAGTTGTGTCCTGTTACCAGTTTAAAGTAGTTCAAAACATGTTTGACACACAAACAAGAAATTTTTGTTTGAGATCAAATAAATCAAAATTAAAACAATGAATTATACATTTAATACATACTGATTTTTAACAAAATTTCTCGGAAGGTGATCGAGAATTGTGGTCACCCATAAAAGTAATATCTAACCAAAAATACGTTAAATTTCAATTACAATTTACCCGACTTTTTTGCAAGATTTGGTTTTTAAGTGGCCAAAGAAGAGAAAAGGTCAAATTGGGTTTTTGGTAATATCAATGGAATTCATACGATGAAATGTTCCAAAGCTAATTCTGATTCCAGCTGAAACTTAAATGGTTAGATTAGCTACCTACTAGCTGTTCGTGTGGAGAAATACTTTTTTCAGCGTTAGCTATTAGCTATTATTTGTCAGCTACAGCTAAAGCTATTAGCTGTCGAGGAACAGGTAAATCACCGCAGCTAAATCTGTTAGCTATAAGTTTTCGACTAATAGCTAATTTAGCTGCAAATTTTAGCTGTTCCTCAACAGCTAATAGCTAAATTTATTTTTTAGCTATTAAAAAAAGCTATAAGCTAATTTAGCTATTTGTTGAAAAATTAACTAGCTACTAAATTAGTTGGCTAGTGCCCAACTCTGACAGAGTGAACCTTCCATCTCCTTAATCCATGATTGCAAACATTATGTAACCTAACATTCGTCATGTTTAGGGGTATCTGCGACGGAGCTGTTATTGTGACTACACCTCAACAAGTTGCCCTGGAAGATGTGAGGAAGGAGCTGTCCTTTTGCAAGCGAACTGGAGTCAAGTTATTGGGGATCGTTGAAAATATGAGCGGTTTCGTGTGTCCTAATTGTACAGTGAGTATTGTGACACCCATCTAGGGATGGCAACGATATATCGATATATAAAATATATCGATACATTACGTTTGACATATCGATATAGGGAACCGATATTATCGGTCAATATCCATATATTTACCAATATATCACGACCAGTTTTCAAGTAAAAAAATCTTTTTTTTTTAATGAAAATTAAATGTTGAAATGAATGGACGAGAAGAGACGCCTGTACCTGTAAAAACATCAAGTAATTGTATTCCAAATTTTGTTGGTACCTATGTGATGGGTAGATTTCAGACTGTTGACTTCAGCTCAGACATGATTGTGTACATGAATGTTTTACACCTACAGTGGCTCTCAAGGCTCAATTACTTGACTTGAATCAAAAGTAATAGAGGCTCGTCTTGATTAAAACTACTTACTATACAAAGTGAAGCAGGTTTTCACAACAATTACTTTCAATTTTGAAGGGTCGTGATTGTCCACAGTATACCACCCCTGTCAATTTATAAATTAATTTAACATTGCAATAACATTTTCGCACTTTTTCCCAGTTTTTAAACAATGGATTTCGATCATTCATACCCAGTAACTTTCGAAAGTAGGTTAATACTTATTTCACCTGTTTTTTTTTTTTCAAATGTATCTTCCGATATGTCGAGTATATCGATAATATTTCTTCCAAAATGATGTTAGTAACTTTTCAACCTACTTACTTCTTCAAGTTTTTCCAAGTAGATACTCCGTTATGTCCATAAATATCATCCTAAATTATGTTTATATTGTTTTAAAACGATTAAATTCACCTAGCTACTTCACACGTTTTTAAAGTAGATCTTCCGATACATCGATATATTTTCTCCGATATATCAAAGGTATCGATATCTATGTCATTGACGATGTATCATTTGATCGATATATCGATATATTTCATTTGATATGCCATCCCTACACCCATCTGTTTTTAAAATGAGGAATTTCACCATGTCGGAATTTCCTATTTTTGACCCCAAAATCGGATTCAGCACCTCTAAAAACTCCCTAAGGCAAACTTTCAGCCCGAACTTCCAAATTTATGAATAAACAAAACAGTGTAGAAAATGCGAATGTTTAAAAAAACCGGGAAAATGACGTCATGCTGGAATAGTTCATTTATGGTCGCTTGAAGCGCTGAGATCGAGAAATCCATAGTCCCCAGATGCAAAATTTCATGAAACAGTAAAGTTCGAAATCGAAAAACTGAAGAAAAAAATAGAAAAAGCGAGATGGGGAAAATTAGGTTTCCTCTGTTTTTGTTTGATAACTTTTCTCTTAGAAAACACGATTTCGTCGTCCCAATGGGCAACACTGGGAGGAGACGGCGATCCGAACAGCCCAATCAGCGAGCATTCCCGCTGCACGTCTGTTTTACCGGTTAGTTTTGAAATTAAAAATTTTGATTGTCTCCCAAAAATAACAGGACTCTTATTTTCCGAAATCAGCCCGATATTCATCTATCCCACACCATTAACTATTCAGGAAAAATGCAAACAGAAATCGGTGAAATTCCTCATTAACAGATATCAGATGATACTTAGTATTTAGTTGTGAGTTCACTGCCTCAAGACATTTTGAGGCTGATGTGTGGCATGATGGAACAAGAGTACCTTTCCTAACCTCTTCATCAATCAACCTTTGTCTAGATCTATTGATCATTGTGTTGTGAAACATTATTTTTCTTACTTCAAACCTTGTTCTAGGAGTGTTCGAACATATTTTCCACCGGAGGCGGCAAATCCCTCGCAGAAGTCACCGGGATTCCTTTCCTGGGCGCTATTCCCATCGATCCCAAAGTGTCTACAGCGAGGAACGGAAGCATCATGGGTCAAATGAGCGGTACATCGGTGGCAAAAGCATTCACACATGTACTTGACACTTTGATAACCAATTTGGAAAATGCAGAGAAAGAAAGCTAGGTACCTACAGATACCAGCCGTGCTTATATTCATTTTATGCGTTATTACTTTTCAGAAGTATTTTCTGCCATTGGCAGGTATTGAACTCAAATAAGCCTGCAACCAATTTTTTTCCGTCTCTGAATTGTTATTTGGTGTAAAATATGAGTAACACATTCACGACAAAGGAAAAACGTTGGTACTTTTTCAAACAATTGGTAAGGGTAAGTTCCTCAGTTCCCGTAGTTGATCGTGACACAAAAAAGTCCATTCTTGCAGCATGAATTAATGAGCGAATTTTCAAAGAAATCTTTTTTTTACACTATTTAGCGATCGTCTAAGAATGTTCCAAAACGGATTTCAGTGAAGAAATTTCTCGAAAAAGTCCATTTTTGGGACTATTTTTGAAATTTGGACCACTTTGGGTTGTCCGAAATTTCTGGCTAACAAACTCGTCTTTTTGTTTGTTGTTACGAACATTTTGGCGAAAATTTTGCTAAACAATGACTCAAGTTATCGTGCAGAGTGACACGTATATGATACCTTTATATAATATATACATATGATTTTTGGAAAAACTTCAGGGATCGTTTCACAATGTTCCAAAATGGATTCCAGTGAAAAACTTTTCGAAAAAGTCGGTTCTAAAAATTTTGACGCCATTGAAATAGCTTCATTTTTCTTAAAAATTCGCTAAAACGTACGTAATCGTTTGAATATTAGATTTTTGAATTAATGGTGGTATCATGAACTCTGTATAAAACTCTGCGTGACGAAAGGAAATTCTATCGATCAGAAAATTATACTGTGAACTGTACAATACCTGCCAACTGCACCCACAGCAGTGTTACTGTAGTGCGGTAGGTATAACATAGCTACTTCTTTTACGACAAAATCTTACATTGTGGGCAGCCTTGTGGTCTTAATTCTCTTCCTGCTTCCAAGCTGAACTTTCCTACTTCCCAATTAAGGATTTTCACCTGCTACTTAGGCAGAGCTGTTCTTCATTTTTGCATTCCATAGAGCTTCTGGGAACTTGTTCTATTTTCAGTTATGATATCTACCTACTGCAAGAACCCTGTTATTTTTTTACCAATTTTTTTCTATTTGAAGGAATAAAACTTTTATTACAGTTATTTCTCGTGTTTTAATTTCACAGGTGTCTTCAAAGTAATTCTTTCTATTTTAAAACCTTCCCTGTAGCCCCCACTTAGTCCCCCATTTTAAAGGTACTTAATACCACATAACTTGACAATAACAGAATTTTCTGGTGAAAAAGTGTGCAAAACACGGCACTTCTACGCAATTGAATTCATTTTGGTAAAATCCCAAAATAGTATTACTAAATATCTGTATGCGCTACGAATAAAATCACTCGCGATGAGATTGTGGAAAACCATTTTAAATAAAAACGGAGTTGAGTAGAATGTTGTCTATTTCCACGAAAATAATGAGTTACAAGTTAAATCGATTTCGACGGTTAGGTCATCATCAGTAACAAACAATAACACAATACAAACAATAAGTTACACAATAACAAACAATAAGTTATTGTGGTGATGATGACCTAACCGTCGAAATCGATTTAACTTGTAGGTAACTCATTATTTTCGTGGAAATAGACAACATTCTACTCAACTCCGTTTTTATTCTGTGTGCGCTAATATTTTACATAGGTACAATTTTCTATGTTCTATGCGACCTCTCTACTGAGCTTCAGAATGTTGGATGTCATTATATCACTTTATTCTTTAAAAAAAAAACTTCCGAAGGGCGAATGGGGAATTTGTTTCACTTTTGCTTACTCACTACCGAAGGTAGGGAAGCTTTGTATTCGTGAAAGAAGTGAAAAAAAAAATGTCCTCCAAAATCAAAATTTCCACTTGCTTTTTGCGTTTTAGAGCTTCCCGAACAATTTTGGTTCCGTGTCTGTCTGTCTGTAGGTCTGTCTGTGGTCGATCCTTGTCCCGGGCAAAACTATACTAACCTGTTGTCCGATTTTGATGAAATTTTCAGGGATTGTGCGGGTTAGGTCCTAGACGGTCCCCTATCATTTTCAGCACCTTCGGACCAATAGGAGCGAGTGCGCATGCGCAAACGTGAATTTCCTGGAACCTCAGTTTCTAATGAACTGATTTTGCTCAAATTTGGAGGTTAGTTAGGGACTAACTTCTAAGAGACACCCTATAAGTGTCAATCAAATTGGTCAAGCAATAGCCGCTGCGCATGCGCGAACTTTAAATTTATTGTTACAACCAAAACTTCGCAACTATTCAACCAATTTCGATGAAATTTTCAGGGATTGTGTGGGTTAGGTCCTAGACGGTGGACCGCTAAATAAAATTCTACGTTGAAAATACAAATATCATACTACTCGTGCCCACACTTACTTCCAGGTTCCCGTGTAAATTGCTTCTTTTATTGTGTGATCAAATGTTGTGGTCTGCAGGTCAAGTAATGTTGAAACCAAATTGACCCCTCATCACAGTCTCTTTTGCATCTTTCAATAACTCTTAGAATCATAATTTTTTCGCCAACTGATTCTATACGTCCATGTTACAATGAGTGAGGAAGCTATACTGCCCACCCATCTTGGCAGACTTTTTTTTATTTTCCCATTTCCGGCCACTGATGCGTTTTTGCATCGTCATATTTATGATTTTGTAAATATTAAAAATAGTGGAAAATCTGTGCAGGAGAATTTTTTCTCGTTCATGCTGTTCCTAAACTTTTCAGAAAAAGTTTGCTTTGACGTTCGGGAGCTCAATGCGATTTTGGACATTTTTTGAAAAGGAGGCCTTTTGGCCGAAGGTGTATGGTGGCTCAAATTCGAGTCTGGACGAGTGAGCATTCTGGGCCATGAGTTGAAACAGATTCCGGTCCATAAATTGACTTTTACATTTCACCAAATACAATGAACTGGTTAAATCGTTTCGATTTGGAAAACTGAGGCCTCTCAAATCTCATTAAAAAGTAAAATTCATAAAACATCGAGTATTTTTGCTCTCGATTGGTGAGCAAATTATGCATTATTTCGGCTGGAATTATGTTGAACAGTTCATCCTCCACTCCTCATTATTCAGTTTTTTATATACCCTTGGCTTGAAATGAGTTAACGAGGGTTCACTGATATGGAAAAAAAACTATAGCGTGCTGCTCAAAAAAGCATCCAATAAATTTAGAGAATTTAAGGAAGATGGATATTTTAAATGTAGCGGCAATCTGTATGTGGGTGCAGCCATATTTTGACATATCCAGCTTCCTAGGACTTCATAGGGGGTTCTGTGCCCCTTATGACAGTAGTGCTACCTCTGGAAGCGTAAATGAAGCTATAGCTTAAGCTGGATTTACATGGGACAGAAGAGGGCGGAATCGGAAAAGATGAAAAGAGAGAAAACCAGTGGAGGGGGTAGCCAGAGTCGGCAGAAGGTTCACATGGATGATGGATGGAATGATAACCTTCCTCCTGGAAGCCTTTGAAATGATAACCTCTCTCTGATCTGTAACCTCTGTTGACTGTGTTTTGAATTTGACGTTCAATTCCTCGTTAAAATTATTTTTTATTAGAAAAAAGAAGAAAAAACTAGCAAAAAAAGGACAACACAACAAACAAATGAAGCGCGAGCGTGGAACCTCAAGGTGCCCAATTGTCAATTGCAACAATCGATTGTTCTTTCCAACAATCAATAGTTTCGATGGTTTTTTTTTCAACAAAGGAGTAATATGGCTCTTGGAATTTTCAATTTGCCCACATGCTCATTCATTTTACGAATGCCAGCTGAACAATGTTACCAGAAAATTCACAGTTGGGATTCTGGGAATACATTATCACAACTCCTCTATCACTAAGCTTGCCTCGATTTTTGCGGTGTTGTTTGATAGAGGTGTCACTTGTTCAGGCATTTTCTTCTACGGTAATTTTTTTTCCTTGGGTATTCCTGGCGTTAAACGTTATTCTATGGCCGTATGTTACTCTATGATGGGATTTGACTTGAAATTCCAGAAACTAAAAAAAGGGACAAATACCCCATTGAACCAATGGACATACTTTAGCCCATGGATTTTGTGAGAAATCATTCGAAGGCAAGAATCCAACTAATCTACAAAAAGCTCCATCTCTGAGCCTCATGGTTAATCATTCCTCCTGCCATAACTAAGGGTCGAAGGTCATTGTCATCATAGCGCAGGATGCTCGTCACTCAGCAAATTCCAATAAAATATTCGCGATTCGACTCAAATTTTTTGTGAACTGGCTTACGATTCAGAAAACATTAACTACCTGGGGATGTTTTAACCAACTCCAGAATCTATAAGGGGTAATGTTAAGGACCGGAAAACTTCGGGAGTCGATTCTACAACGAATTTAAGTAATAAAATGTCTCCAAGTAAATAAATGTTTTAACCCCTCGTTTTTCTTAGATTTTTCAATGTTAAGATTTTTTGTGTTTTTGTCCTTGTAACACTATAATTATACATAAAATGTAAAGATAAGGGCTCCGTTGGAGAGGCCGTCACGTTTTTCTGCGTTTAAACACAAATTTCTCCCCTAAATTCGATTGTAAATTTTTGTTTATATTAGACCGTTGGAAAGCAGTTTTTGGTGTTGAGGTACGTGGAAAACCATGCGTTTTAAATAACATAGTAGGTACGAGTCATGTTCTATAATAAGATTAAATACGTTTTTATTTACAATGATACGCACCTCAAAAGTAAACACAACGCATGGAACTTTCATACGCTTTTTTCCGACCGCTTACTATTAGAATCTTGAACTATTTCGTTTCTACCGGTAACTTCTGTCAAACCAGTTTCGTCGGGCGGTGCTTTCAAAGTAAAAACTACCGTAAGATCCTTCAAACGAGGGTTATCTTTCTCCATAGATCGGATCCAGGATAATAAGGAGTCCCTGCTAGATGTTCCTGTGCAGCACACCGCCAGAATAATGCTGTCGTCTTGTTCATGAACCGTTGGCTTCAGAGCGATGTCGCCTCTGGGTTTTGAAAATAGAGGGATGTACATGTTGGATAAATCTGGAAAGAACCAAAAAAATTACAGGTGTTATGACCCACATATCAACTAACAGTTAGTTCGTAAATAAAGAAGCAAACAGGAGGATCCCTGAGTGAGTCATCACCCACTGGGGGAGACGAGGTACGGGGAAACACGTCAACATGACGTCACCCTTCCACCTCTCTCTCCCCCGAGGAAACTATACAGGTATATAAGCTCACTCAGGGATACTCCCTCATGCCAATCTAGTTCAGTCAACCAACTATTCGTTTTGCTCTCTAGCTTCTCCTCGAATAAGGATCTCCTCGAAGTACTAGGCTCACTAGGTAAATCTCCCGCCTCCTGACGGTCGGTTTCTGATGAAACGCCGGGGTTGCTGGGCTAGCCTATGTTCCATGCACTCCGCACGTCAGTAGGGCTAATAAGCCGCCGGTGCGACAGTGCAAGTCACTAGCTCAAGGGACCATTCTCTCTTTGTTGAGTAGGGGTTAAAGAAATAAAACAAACGTCGCATCGAGAAGGTCATCTCCTTCACTCGACAACACGCGAACATAACAACAGGTTACCATAATCACGGGAATAAGGTAAATGGATGGCCTTGACCAGGAAAGTATAAGAGTTTGGGAGAAACTCCTACCAGGTGAATGGGGGCACAAAATATGGTGAATGTGAAGGGAAATCTATTGGCTGAAGAAGTGGAAAATGAGGAATTTCACCATGTCGGAATTTCCTACTTTGACCCCAAAACAAGAAGAGACAAAATAGAAAAAAGCAAGATGGAGAAAATGAGGTTTCCCCTGTTTTTTTTTGATAAATTTCCTCTCAGATAACACAATTTCGTCGTACCATCGGGCAACACTGGGAGGAGACAGCGATCCGAACTGCCACCAATCAGCGAGCATTCCTGCTTCACATTGAAAGGGTCCGTTATCCCGGTTATTTTTTGAAATTATAAATTTTGAATGTCTCCCAAAATTTATGGGATTTTTTATTATTATTTATCCAATTAATTATATTCAATTAATTATTGAATTATATTTCGGAAGGTCGGGAATTGGTAATTTACTGGCAGCAGGTTCACCCTGCGTGAATTGAGAACACAATTTCGTAGAAAAAAGGAAAAATTTCCTGTGGAACACAGATATTTCGTTCAACAATGTTGGCAACCCTGCGTCCACCATTTTGTCATCACCTCATTGAGTACAAAGAAAGAAAAGAGCTGGTGGACCACAGGGATGGGAAAAGGACCATAGGCCTACGCTAGGGAAACATTGTTCATTCACCCAAGCGTAGGGGCTCCATGGGTGGTACGTAATTACCAATTCCCTTCCCTTCCTAATATAATCCCAATCAACCTGTCCCAGGAGGTAGGTTGATTTTCCAATTATTTTCCAAAGTCAACCAGATTTTCATCTATCCTACACCATTAACTATTCAGGAAAAATGCAAATAGAATTCGGTAAAATTCCTCATTATTAGACCTTATTTTTCAAAATATTGGCAAAATGATCTTTTAAGAATTCTGGCAAGTTTTCATTGAAGTTGAAGAACTCTAGTATTAAGGTTGGGTAGAACGGTACGGCCCCCGGTCCAAATCCAGGCAAGAAAAAAGAAAAATCCCTAATAAGAATAATTTTGAATGTTTGAGGGAAAATCAAGAATCTCTCCATTCATGGTTATGACTCGTAACAGAGTCTGCTCTAAGCTGGACGTTGAAACCTCCTATTTCCATGGCTGGCAGATCTCTGGGTTTGGCAGATCTACGGGTTTGGTCAACCCACCATTCCTCCTGTCCAGGATAAATTTCTTGACCCCCCGACTGAGCTCAAGATTACACTCGCTTTTTTGGATTCCCTTCCCTCGCACGAATTACCTTTACAATAGCCCTCTGTCTCGTCTGCCAAGAGAAGCAAACTTTTTCATATCCAGTTGCCCGGACATTGACTTCTTTCACCAATCATTGACTCTCATACGTCGAGAAGTGTTGCTCATTATTATAAGTCAAAATAGAACGAGAAGTGTTATTTCATTGCCATAGTTTTCAATTTTCTAACGTGGACAGTGTTGTATTAATTCTTTATTGTTACATTAAACATTGTTAGCATTAAGTATGTTTATATTGTATTGGTCTTGCCGTTTCGAATAATAAATAAATCTCTGTGGTTCCATGGAAGTATCCATCTACATCAAATTTCCAACTTCCATCCAATTTCCAACTTCGGAATAATCCCTTGCTAATGAGGGAATTCAGGGGTAGTTGGGGAATGTGGAGCCAACTCATGGCCACTGGGGTTTAACTCACCTACGTCATTTAGAAAGGTGTGTTTATTTCGTTGAGTTCTTATCTAGGTAGAGTTAGATTAGAACACGTAAGTGGAAAACTTCAGAGACAAATAAGGATTTCACGTGCAGTCCTAATTCAGACAACTGGTCGCTTCTGAGTACAGTAAAGTGCGTCCGTTGAGTGTTAAATAGTGGATGAATTTCAGATGCACACTCTAGGCACTGAGGCGGTGAATAAGGAGATGTACTTTTAGTTCAGGTACATTCTTGAATCGATCTCTACCTACTATTTAAAATTCAGGGGCGCAATTTGTAGTAAGGAAAAATACGTTTCGGAACTGAACCATACACGAACTCGTTACCCTGCATATTGACACATCGTACACTGAAGCGGTAAAAATTATCCATTTCTCTGAGATAATTCAAATGAAAACTAGCGCTGGGATCTGTTAAATGCTAAAACGCTACGCGTGTGTGTGGAACACCTCCAAAACGACACAAGATTCACAGAGGAATTTCGAGATGTTTCCAGGCTTACCGTCGTAATTTTCCACCTCAGGCTTCTTCTGAGCCTTGTTGTCTGCTCGTAGAACGAAATACGTCACAGCGTTCCTCTGCACAAAGACTCGGTACCTTCCTTCCACATACACTGGTGTTCCCTTGGGCAATTTAGCCAACAACTCCTTTTGATCCGGACTCTGACCGCTCACTATCCACGTATCCTCTAGAGAATTTTCGACGTCAACAGTCTGGAATGAAAGTGAAAAACTAATGAGCGAAATCATCAGAACAAATTCTGATCTACCCTTAGGAAGACAGCTGATGACGTCCGCGACGCCAGGAATGGCAGTCAGACGAATATCCAACCTGAAATGGTTGTTTACTTACTTACTTACTTCTACATAACTGAAATTAATGTTTTGTCTACATGACTCTTCTGCCTTCCACCACTGTTTATCTGATTGTGATGAAACTTAAGGGAATGGACGGATGCACGTAAAGGTTTCTGAGTAACTGAAACAATTGATCTGATAGATGGAGCGCGTGTGGTAGAGAGCATTTGAAATAAGATAACAAACTCCATGTAATGTACGAGTAAATATAGAATTTTCGTAAATGTTTCCGCGATATACCTATGATAATGGGGTATTTCGGTGGGTCGGAAATTCAGGTTTTTGACCTAAAATTTGGATTCAGCACCCTTGAAAACCAATATACTCCAACTTTTAGCCCATTGATACTATAACATGTGGTAGAAAATTGAATTAAAGAGATCACACGTTTGAAAAAAAGGCTGGCCTCCATGAACGCACACACACTACGCCGCGCGCGTGTGTGAGTAGTATTTTGTAGTATCCAAGAGATTCTCATTTCGAATAGCGTTACTTTACCGTTCAATCGTTAGCATTACCTACGTCTGCCGTCTGTAATCGGAGGTTTTCTGTTCGCTTCGTTTGTGGTCTCGACTTATCATATTTTCAGCCCATGATTTCTTTTCTTTCTTTCGTTTTAAATATGACGGAAAAGAAGAGGAAGATCTAGATTGAGGACGTTGGAAGATTGAGGACGTTCTAGAGCCTCAATTTGAACCTGCTACCAGTGAGAACATTCCAATCTCTTCTCTGTGCATGGATACTTTTTTCAAAGACAGTTTTGGCTAGCTACGTCACGATTGGCTAGCTACGTCACACCATTCAAATCTTCAACTTTCCTTACCTTCTCTGATTTTTTAAAAACATTTTCTCGACGAACAGACCCGATTACCGTTATTCCTGAGCCATACCTACTCTTGAGAAAAAAAATTTTAAAAAATTGACTGAAATACCCCATTCCAGTGTCTTTATTCACAACTTATCTGATCACAAAAGAACATGAAATCAAAGCGACGAAAAAGAGTAGATGTAGGGCCTTCAAATTTTGAGGCCATTGCAATGGCTGATACATTTTTTTTGATTGGCTAATAACCAATTTTGCAAGAGCTTTAAAAGATGGTGTTCATTAGGAAAATCTGATAGAATTTCTACATCATTATTAGGTTCAAGTTCAGCTTTTTTAAAAAATTTCCTCCAAAAAAAATCGTTGAAAAATCGAAATTTTACATTATATACGTGGATGGCAATATTGTAGGAAGTGGTTGGTAATACCGAAGCGGTTGTTAATACCAACTGTTGAGTGAAATGTCACTAACACAAATTTAGAGATGAATCATCAATTGAAAAGATAACCTGTTGTCAAAATTGAAAAAACAACCTGTTTTTCATGTCAATTCGTTCAATTCGGGATCGGAATGGCTTAGAAACACAAGAGTGTCGGAAACAATGACCTCCGGTGGACAGACGGGTTCCTGATTCGAGGAAAAATTTCACTCACTTTAACCTTTCCTAAGAACCTCACGAGTAATTTTACAAAGATTCGATGCACCTGTGAGGCATGTGACACTCCCTGTGAGCTAGTGGAGAACGCTCAGTGTCATATAATATGGCAAATTCTGCATTGGATGTGTTAAATTTGATGTAAATGTGAACGTAACTATTTGCAGAAGAAATCGCAAGTGAGGTTTAATACTGTTCTCTTATCACTATACGGTTAGAACCCTCTACAGAGTTGTAGATTTAAAAAATTCCAAAATTTCCATTTTTTAAATTTCTTCAGAGAAAAAAATTCTCTTGAATTGGAGACCTGTTCTTCCAATCACAGATTATAATTTCGACAACCTTTCCAAAGGTAGGTAGATTTCATGATTAAAGGTCACATTCAAATAAATGGTTTATCCGAATGTTCATTCATTAGGAAGAAGTTGAAGAGTGATAAACTGACCTTATAAATGTCGACTTTTGTGGCAATGTCGACGGAGGAGATTCGTTCGATGGCATGGACAGCCAACTGGTAGGGGTCGGTGGTCAGCGAATCCGGAACTGCCCAGGGAGAAGCGTTCTTGAATTTGGGCATCCAGTACATCATTCTCCAATATCTTCTGACTGGGTGACCACGGCGGCCGAAGACATTGACGAGTTGATCTTCCATGTCCCAATCAGGTATGACACCTGTGAAGGCAAAATTTGCGTTAACGTTTCAAGGAGGAAGCTGTATTATATTACCTTTATCCTTATCGTGATTCTTAATTAATGAGTCCTTTCGCTAGGAATTATTATTCAGGTGATCAACCCATGTATCGATCCTTCAGCACTCGCCCTTCCCCGTTACATTATTTGGCGACGAGGATGGATTGAAAAAGGCAATTCAATTTTTGCCTCCTATTAGCTCACCACCAAGATTCAGCCCTCATAGGAAGCAATCTACTGGAGGTACTCCTCGGCAGGAGAGTCCAGAACTCAGAAAGTTTGACAGAACCAGACTTTTCCACGATATCTTAGAGGCTTCGAAATGTGGTGTAGCAAACTATTTTATTTACATCAATTTTATGATCAATCCTTCTTTCTCTCATCCTTCATACGGAAATTCCTTCGAGAAAAAAAACAACAGCCCCAAGATCGCACTACGCAGCGAAACATCGTTCGCCCAAATAAAATCATTCCATTAATGTTAATGTTTTATGATCAATTATGTTTTTAACCCTATCACTAGTCGGAGAGATTGTCAAGATTATTAATTAATCCTTTCTCATGCGCAGAGATGGGCGAATTCTTATTCATAAATACGATTATGAATACGAATACAATCGTATTCACACTTTGAATACGATTTTCCCCCGTATTCGTATTTTGAATACGATTTTATAATTTTTTCTATGATTCCCCAAAAATCGAATTTTTTACGATTTTCCCTGAAAATCGTTTTTAAATGATTTTCTCCCGAACTCTGGACATATTTCTAACCTAACATTGTCAAAATAATCAATCGAAATTCGAAACGCTCACCAATTCTTATAGGATTTTTCACGCAGAATCGAATGAGACCAATACCAGGTCGCTACGACCAACCATATAGAAACTACGACGAAATGTCCGGTAAAAATCATAATTTTTTAATGATTTCTAGTGCTAATCGTTTAAAAAATACGATTTTCTGCGGAAATTTCGTCGTACTTTCTATTCGGTTGGTCGTAGCGACCTGGGGTTGGTCTCATTCGATTCTGCGTAAAAAATCCTGTAAGAATTGGTGAGCGTTTCGAATTTTTATTAATTATTTTGGCAATTTTAGGGAATGAATACGACCAAAATTGCGGTAAAAATCATAATTTTTTAATGATTTTCAGTGCAAATTGTAAAAAAAATACGATTTTCAGCGGAAATGTCGTCGTAGTTTCTATATGGTTGGTCGTAGCGACCTGGTATTGGTCTCATTCGATTCTGCGTGAAAAATCCTATAAGAATTTATGAGCGTTTCGAATTTCGATTGATTATTTTGACAATGTTAGGTTAGAAATATGTCCAGAGTTCGGGAGAAAATCATTAAAGTATATGATTTTCAGGGAAAATTGTAAAAAAATTCGATTTTTGGGGAAATTATACAAAAAATCATAAAATCGTATTCAAAATACGAATACGGGGGAAAATCGTATTCAAAGTGTGATAACGATTGTATTCATATTCATACCTGTATTCGTATTCATAATCATAAAATCGCAGATATGATTTGTATTCATAATCGTATTTATGAATAAGAATTCGCCCATCTCTGCTCATGCGCATGTAGGCAATACTGGTACCACATGAGTATTTATTCTAAAAAATACATTATTATTACTATTTTTCTAGAAAATATATTAATTATTATTAAGCGATCAACCCATGAGTTCCTTCAATGAGACGAATTCATCTCGACTCAACTGTTCTTAAAACTACTAGTCAAATTATAATCGGAAAGTTCTCCAAGTGATCAGCAAGTTCCTGAGATGAACACAACTTATGGTGGAGGAATCTCCGAAACAATCTCTATCAATGTGAATGTGCTCCCTTTCGCAACCCATTATTTGGTTTTCATGATAACGATTGAAACACTATTACCTTCCATCAATCCATAATAGCAATAATTGCTATTAATAACATTGTTCCAACAAAACAATGAACACAGGGCAAGGACGTACGGTCTTTTTTCGATGGAAGAATCTCAACTATTTTTTTATCGATGGAAACCCTCGCAAAACCCAAAACACCAAAAGTATTTTTCCAGAATAACTTTTCAAATACATTTTTCCGAATTTTCAATCAATTAAAATGGTCAGAATCAACTTAAAATTAGAACTCAAAATTACGAATCCAACCATGCCAAAATCCAAAATTCGAACCAAAAGCTTTTTTACTTTGTAAGGCAGTACAAAACACTGTCTGGTTTCATTCAATTCGATTTTAAATTGATGAAAAAACAGAACCTTTATATGGAAAATTTTCAAACAAAGGTATAATAAATAATAAACCTAAATGATCTAATAACTGGAAGTTGGAGAAAAATTTCATCATGATTTTGGTGGCAACAGTGCGTTCACTTATAAAGGAGTCTTAATTCTCCTTTGCCTTGCCTATTTTTTTGTAATTTCAACTGAGGTTTTTTTTCAGATAATCTATTTTAAGCAGATTTATGATCAAGTGTAATCTGAAAGTTGTTAGATAAAGAAAAAATATGAAAACACTGTTATCTGAGTAATTTAGCATCCTTTCAGAGTGGTGGCATAGCAGATAAACTGAGCAAACTTCATGAAATTATTCTTCAATTATTCTTCTTGAAATTATTATTCACCACGAGGACTGTGTCGCGGAATCGCGTTTTCAGTTCATCATTTTATTTGAATTTGTTACTACCAATAATATTTCATCCTTTGGCAACAGGTGATATTTGAAGACCTGTTGTGCGAGGAGCTAGGCGTGAGCGCTGCCTAGCGAAGATAAGATGAACCTTCCAGAGCTCAAAACTCAGGTTATCTCTCATATCAGTGGGCTTATGTGATGTAGGTATCGTGTGTTGTGTGTCTAATTCTTTCGTAAATAATAGAATGCTTCAAAAATTAGTGTTGTTTACCTACGAGTACAAAGATTTTCATTTCAGACTGATGCCTTATTGATGCCTCAAACAGATTTGATTGTCTTTTTCATTGAGGGCAAATTTCTGGTTTCCTATGGATTAGGCAGGGATCTACAGACATTACCACCGGTCAATAACGGAGGTGCATTCATCTTGCCAAAAAAGAAGAGAAAGTTCGTCTAATCGTCGCTAGATAGCGCTCGGGCCGTGTCCTACTGCTTATTATAACTCGTTTTTCCGTTTCCATAGTTACTGATTTTCTCATTAGTTTCTGACATCCACGTCAGTACTTAAATTTCTCTCTTGTAATCTTACGTGTGATTTAAGTGAATAAAAACCTCTTTGGTTTAGAATTGATTAGTTTATTCATGACAATTTTATTCACTTATAAATTGAAATGGAAAAATATCTGAGACCCCACCGCTTCGACGTCGATCCTGATTCTCCATCTGCCACGAAGGAATGGACCCACTGGCGGAACACCTTCGAAAACTTCGTGAGTACTTTGGAGGAAGACCTAGCTTTCGGTCTTGACGAAGAAAAGGAAAAACTCAAGGTACTTGTTAACCATTTATCACACGTAGTATACGAGCTGATTAGCGATTGCGAAACGTACTCTGATGCTATCTCTTCCCTGAATTCGATCTATGTAAAGCCTACAAATGTGATTTTTGCTCGACACTTACTTTTCACTCATACGCAAAAACCAGGAGAAAGTATAGATCAGTTTATTAAGAATTTGCGACTGCTGAGTAAGGATTGCGGTTTTACTGCTGTGAGCGCTATTCAGTATCGAGACGAATACATTCGCGACGCCCTAATACGTGGTATTTCTTCACCTTATATTCGCCAAAGACTACTCGAAAATAGTTCTCTCGTACTTGATGATGCCATCAAACAAGCTAAGTCTCTTGAAACAGCAAAAGAACATTCTGACGCTTATTCTCATCCACCCACCATTAACGCCATTTCTAATCCTGCATCCTCCCTGGAATCTGAGAAGGGTGACCCGGGAATTACGGCTAGCACACAAAAACCTTGGAAATGTTTCTTTTGTGGCAGGAAAGAACGACATACACGAAATAATTGCCCTGCTCGTGAAAATGACTGTTCAAAATGTCATAAAATCGGTCATTTTCCTTCTGTATGCCTGTCAAAGAAAAATAACACGGTCTCTTCGGCCATACTAGGCAGTGTTAACAGCACTGGGGTATTGAGAAAAGCTATTGTCAAAATCAAAGTTAACAACTATGATGCCAATTGTCTAGTGGACACTGGGAGTTCGAGTAGCTTTGTTGATAAATCATTCATCAACCGGCTGAAAATACCAACATTTCCCGAAACTTGTAAAGTTTCAATGGCTTCTACATCCCTTTGCTCTAATATTGAAGGATTCGCAATAGTTGACTTGGTCATTCAAGGTCATTTTTACCCTAAATTCAAAATCTCAATATTGGATAATTTATGCGCCGATGTCCTGATAGGGCACGATTTGATGAAAAATCATTCAAATGTTGAGATAACTTTTGGAGGACAAAAATCACCTCTCTCCGTTTGTGCTGGCGGGGGAGCAAGAGTTGATCCTCCATCGCTCTTTTCAAACTTACTACCTAATTGCAAACCAGTAGCTATAAAATCGAGAAGGTACAGTCCGGACGATTCCAAGTTCATCGAGTCGGAAATAGAGAAATTGCTCTCCGAAGGAATCATAGAAGAGAGTCGATCTCCTTGGCGGGCGCAAGTACTCGTTGTTGACAGCGAACATCGTAAAAAACGTCTCGTTATTGATTATTCTCGTACTATCAATCGTTATACCCTGCTAGACGCCTATCCCCTGCCTAGAATAGACGATCTAGTTGGGAAGGTAGCTCAGCATTCAATCTATAGCACCATCGATCTTAGATCCGCCTACCATCAAATTGAAATTTTGCCAGAAGAGAGACACTTTACGGGGTTTGAAGCATGTGGTAAATTGTATCAATTTACTAGAATCCCATTCGGTGTAACAAACGGCGTTCCTTGTTTTCAGAGAGTGATTGATGATGTAATTTCCCATGAAAATCTTACAGGAACTTTTGCCTATTTGGATGACATCACAGTCTGTGGGAGGAATGAACGCGAGCACGCTGAAAACTTGGAGAAGACTTTAGCTGCATTAGATAAGTATGGATTGACCATCAACAAAGAAAAAAGCAAATTCTGTCAAAAATCAATCAAGCTTCTTGGTCATTTGGTATCTCACAAAGAAATTCGCCCCGATCCCGAAAGACTGACAGCCCTTCTCAGCCTCCCACCTCCATCAAACAAAAACTCTCTGCAAAAGGCTATGGGTCTCTTTGCTCACTACTCCAAATGGGTGCCCCACTTTTCTGATAAAATTCGTTCTCTTGTTGATACATCTTCATTCCCCTTGTCGACCAACGCCATTCATGATTTTGAATCTATAAAGAAAGATATTGCGGAATCGATCGTAACGTCTATTTCTCCTGATGAACCCCTAGTTGTTGAAACCGATGCATCAAAAGTAGCATTGGCAGCAGTCCTCAGCCAGGGTGGTCGTCCTGTTGCGTTCTTTTCGCGTACATTGGGTGCTTCGGAAAAAAATCACCCTCCAGTTGAAAGAGAAGCTGCTGCTATCGTGGAGTGCATTAGAAAGTGGAGACATTTTCTGCTAGGGAAGCATTTTAGTCTCATTACTGATCAGAAAGCCCTATCATTTATTTTCGATTGGAAACATTCGAGCAAAATTAAAAATGAAAAGATCTGGCGTTGGCGCCTAGAGCTATCTCAATTCAAATATGATGCACTTTACCGTCCTGGGAAAGAAAATGACAAAGCAGACGCGATTTCTAGGCTTTGTGGTGCTAGTTTCAACGTTGACAAACAGAAAATTTTCAAATTACACCAAGACCTTTGCCATCCAGGTATTACACGAATGAATCATTGGGTCAAAATTAAAAATTTACCTTACAGTCTAGAAGAAATACGGCAGGTAATAAACTCTTGCCCCACCTGTGCTGAGGTCAAGCCTCGATTCCTCGGGCATCAAGGGAATTTGATTAAAGCTACAGCCCCTTTTGAACGATTAAACGTCGATTTTAAGGGGCCTTTACCTTCAAAAAATCAGACCCGCTACCTTCTAACAGTCATTGACGAGTTCTCGCGCTTCCCCTTCGCGTTTCCATGCAAAGATCTCAGTGCAACTACCCTTGTCACTCATTTCTCCCAGCTATTCTCCATCTTCGGAAACCCTTCGTACATCCATTCTGACAAAGGTGCTGCCTTCATGTCTCGAGAGTTTACCGAATTTCTTCACTCCCACGGAATCGCAACTAGTCATTCGTCAGCTTATAACCCACAGGGGAACGGCCAGATTGAAAGATATAACGGTATAATCTGGAAGTCTGTCACATTAGCATTGAAATCACGCGGTCTCGATTCTAAGGAATGGGAAACAGTACTCTATGACGCGCTACATTCCATTAGATCCCTCCTCTGCACCTCCATAAATTGCACTCCTCATGAGCGTTTTTTCAGGCATCCTCGGAGGTCTAGCAATGGTTGCTCCTTTCCATCGTGGCTCCTCGATTCAACCCGCGTTCTCTTGAAGAAGAACGTTAGAACTTCTAAATATGACGATCTTGTTGAAGAGGTTGATTTAGTCAACGTCAACCCAGAGTATGCCACCATTCGCCGGCAAGATGGGACGGAGGCAACAGTATCTCTAAGACACCTAGCGCCCAGAGGAGATCAAGCTTTAACTCAACCTCCAACTCAGCCATCAGTACAGCTAGAAGTACCACAAACCTCGGCAGAGGAGGCAAGCCCAACACCAACTCCAACTCCAATTCAAGATAGAAACCAGAATTCCATCGTTCAAGAACCACGGGATGCTGAAGAATCTGCACCACATAGAAGCCCTGACCAACCACCAACACCACGGCCAAGAAGGATAACCTCTCGGCCGCAACACCTTCAAGATTACTCAATTGGCTATTTGCCCTCCTATTGACTTCCAAATTGAATTCAAAATTTCCATTTTGGCTTGAAAATCAAAATTAGTGGGGGAGAATGTCCTACTGCTTATTATAACTCGTTTTTCCGTTTCCATAGTTACTGATTTTCTCATTAGTTTCTGACATCCACGTCAGTACTTAAATTTCTCTCTTGTAATCTTACGTGTGATTTAAGTGAATAAAAACCTCTTTGGTTTAGAATTGATTAGTTTATTCATGACAGGCCGTTCCACCACTTTCTTTCCCTAGATGCTTCTCCTGTTGCAAACTTCAGTAAAATTCATTCATCGTGCTAGAAACTGGAAAAGTGCTTTTTTATATTTTCTAAAAGTTGGAAAATTATAGATAGAGATAGAACAGAAATAGGGCCCAGCAATAGTTTGTGGATAAAGTTTCCACAGACTGCATAGCATAGACCTGTAGGTAAACGTGAGAGGAAATGGCCAAATGGATTTAATGTGTAGCTTCTTCATAAAATAATGAAATTTATGGAGCAATCAGCTCATCCTACTGGCACCCCTGTTTCTCCCTCATTATCATCCTTTACCCATCATACAACATGTGACGGAGTACCAGTTACTCTGTCACCTGATTCGTGATTTGATGGAGCGATTCTTTTGCTCTATCGAATCACTACTCAGGGATAGCCCTCCAGTCTAATTCCAGACACTGATCTGTAAGTACATTACTTTCATACCAGATCACTTCCCTTACCCTCGTGGTTCAAATCCGAAGATATAATAGATAAATTCTATTGATACTTCTTTCCCCCCTCACATATAGATACAAGCCTCAATTGATTATAGGATAACATATCTATTTATCTTTCCTACATCAATTGAGGCTGGAATTAGACTGGAGGGCTATCCCTGAGTAGTGATTCGATAGAGCAAAAGAATCGCTCCATCGAATCACGAATCAGGTGACAGAGTAACTGGTACTCCGTCACAAACAGTAGAAAATGATAACTTACCATTAAGTTCCATTTGCTCCAGCAGATCGATGGCACATTGTTGCTGTTTAGGATAATGCATGAACTCCACTTGAAACATGTTTCTCGGTATCATTTTGCCTTTTGGTAGAATGTCTATTAACGCTTTATAAATTTCCAAATCCTTTTCGACTCCAAACTCCTCCATGTATTTCAACGCCGTGTATATGAATTCCACGTGTCCTCTCAAGAGTCGTTCTTTGACTTTGTAGATGTCGATCATTTCCAGGAACGTTTCTTTCGACTTTTCTTCTACGCTCTGAAAGTCCGACCACGACACGATTTCTTTCGTAGCCTGGAAAAATTCAACAATTTATTAAAAAGAGAAGAATCACTAAGGTGACTTTTTTCCTGTTGAATACATTCCTTATTCTACAAGGGTGATGTGACCCTTCAAGTCACGTTAAAATGAATTCCTGACCTACTGACTGGAGTTTAAGCTCGGTAATGACCTTGAAGACTGGGAAGTCATACAAATGGCAGGATTTGATGACGTCAGCAAGAGGGGATCCTCATACAATACACCAGGAGCGCCAGAGGAGGAATCATACTGATGGAAAGCCCTATGCCTGTTGTGGCAGACACTAAAGTTGTTGACACTTCATTTTATATATAGCATTCGCACTTTGAATTAAACCTTTCGCGAATTGAATTAGACTTTTCGCAAAATGAATTAAACCTTTCGCGAATTGATTTAAACTTTCCGCAAATTGAATTAGACTTTCCGCAAAATGAATTAAACTTTCCGCAAATTGAATTAGACTAAGTCAAACTCTGCCGACCCAGAGCCTGATACCTTACTGTTGATTGGTCCACAATCCTTATCGTTGCATGGTTCAGCAATCCTTCTCTATGTTGTTTTTCCCGGACCTAATTGGACCGGTAGGAACGGAGGAAAACGTATTCCTTCTCTCATGCCTAGTTCATGATCTCAGTGCCTCCGTCTCCGTTGTTGGTAAAGTGTCCGATTTTTGTTAATTGGTAGAACGTTTTTTTTAAATTAAAATGAGTGACAATGAGTCAAGTTCTTCGGATTATTTCCGTAACAGAAGAAATAATCGTAGACACGGTAGACGACTTATAATTAGCGACAGTGATTCAAGTATTACTTCAGGTACCTACTCGGAACAGGGTAAGAAGACGCCGAGGGAAATATGAGTCAATAGAGAGTTTTTGCTTCACACGGGCGCACCGTGGGAGGCACCGTCCGTGGAAAAAACGTGGTCCGATGATGACCGAAAAGGTACGAAGGTTCCCGAAGTTGTCGCGGGGCCGCGCGTTCGTGAAGCCCGCCCGTTTGAAGCGCTCTTCACACGGTCGCCTCCTGCGGTCGGGTTCCTGCCACCGCAAGATGCAACCTTTAGGTAGGTTAGACTCTGATAACAGTTATTACATTGCTTTGGTTTTGCGAATCGCAAGATTTCTTTTACTTTCTTCTTCAATTCTTGCCAAAATATACTTCAAAAATGAGTACCTACCTCACATTGAAACTACTTCAGGTTATTACAGAGCACTGCAGTGGAACTTCAATAGAGGTTTATTTAACTCTGTACAAAAATATATGTATAGTCCCCCCATGCGAAAAGTAATTTTAATATGATAAACATTGCCTAACACACGTTGAATTTTGAAGTCCGAATATAATCACGAATGATGTTGGTACTTGATCATAATTTCATTTGATATTTCACTTGATTAATAGTGAAAGAAAACTGATCTAAAAATGTGTAAGGCAATAACACATTTAAAACTCATTCTTACGTATGTGCAATTTTTAAAAAATTATTATATTTAATATAATAATTTTCCCGAGTTTATTGTCATTTATTAGTATATTTTAAAATATAAGTATTTATTAATTAGGAGTAATACCATACATGAACTCTGAAAATTTTGGGACTGAGAGAAAAACTTATAACAAAAGATAGGCCTAAAATATCATCATTCTCAGTCTTATGCTATTTTTTAAAAAATTGGCATTTTATAAATAGCATGTGACTAAGAATTAACACAATTATTGTGTTCATGAGTTTATAAGAAGTTTGCCAACAATTTAATTGTAATTGCAATTTGATAGTAAAATTAATAACTATGCATCAAACTGCATGATATGCAGTTTGCGCATAATATGCGCAAAATAGAAAAATACCAGTCAAATTTAAAAACGGATGACACCCTGTGATTCAAAAAAATTATGAAAAAAGATGTGCCAAAGTTAGGGTTCTCCAAAACCTAATTTTTGTGCAATTGTGGAGTTGCGCAACTTAGAGCGTTCAAAAAGTCAGGTTTCGCGCAATAACAAAATTTGGTTCGGGTATGAATTTGTCATGAAATTTGAAGTTGAATTCGAATTTGTGATTATAAAAAGGGGGGGGGGTCCACTTGAATAAATGAAGTTGGTGTCAATTGCGCGCAATTACCCGCAAGTATTTGCGCGAAAGTATTTGTCCTGAATTCCTCACAAAAAATCATGGAGAATAGCGTTGGTCCCAATTTTTTATGCTGAATTCTGGGGAAATGAAGAGGGGTGTAACGTTTTCGTGAAACACCCTGTATACTAATACACCTACCAATAGTACCCAGAATACTGTTTGGTCGGGGAAAAAATGGAGACAGGATTATATAAAAACCTATAAAAATACATTTTTGAGGATTTGTGAGGGTGAGGTCATGAGTAAGGTATCGCTTTCTTCTAGAAGAATGACGAATTTAGGATTGCAAACAACTGAATGTTGAATGTGAATAGTCGTTTAGAATTCCTCAGAATGGAACCAAGTGAGTTGGTTCATCACTCAAATTTGGTTACAACGTTTTCCAAAATCTCAGAAAGAAATCAAACACATATAATTTTAATTTTAGGCGTTCTACTACAGATATTGCATGCTCTCGAAGTAGGAAATGACGCAGAATTAATTTGAATTTGAGAGGAAAAGAAGGAAATTCCAATACAATTATCACCTGATTTACAAACTTGAAATAACTTTGATGCTTGATCACTGAAAACTAGGTTTTTGTAGTTGGTTCCATTCTTTGGCTTCCACTTTAACAAGAACGAAAATGGTGGCGAACTTGTCACAGACAAAATGGTGGCGGTGTCAGGTTATGATAACAGAATCCACAGAGCGTCCCGTTTCCATGGTGATAGTCACGGTCCCGTGGTAAAAAGGAGTTGGGAGGTTAGCATCAACTCCAGTTTTCCGTAGCTTCACGTTCACGGGAGCTTGCCACCGTGTGAAGCAAAAACTCTCTAATCTCTGTTGATAAGCGCAAGATTTTCGTAAACCTTTTGCCTTTTTGTATTGACTTTGTATTGATTTTTTGTTTGACTTTTGTATTAATTTTATATTTTCTGTACCGTTTTGTATTTTCTGTACACCATTTGTGCTTACAATTATACATTTTGTTGAAGTTGAAATTTTTTTTACTACAGATTTGGCTAAGGACGAATTCTTTTTGCGATAAGTTTAGTTCATTTTGCGAAAAGTTTAATTCATTTTGCGAAAAGTTTAATTCATTTTAAGAAAATTTTAATTCAATTCGCGAAAGGTTTAACTCAAAGTGCGAATGCTATAAATTTCCATAACTCGCTGTTTCCTAATTTTCACCTGTTGAGTTGGTTAATTAAAATTCACTTTGAGTTCCACGTTCACATGTATGAATTTTATAATCAATTCATGTATCCAAAATAGTTAGGTACAATTTGAAGCAGAGTCACTTCCTAACAAAGTGGTGACCTCGACGTGATAATGGTCAGCCTTCAACAGATCCCTTGGAAAAATCTCTGGTGGTAACGTGGTTTCCCAATTACCAACAACCAAGTGATGGAGATTCCAAATGATCGGGAATCGCTACGCCTGTGATAGTTGTTTAGTTTGACTCTTGGAGGAATCATCTTACACCATGTAGCGGTCGCCAAGCAGGTGCTTAAGGGCCCCATTCGCGTGTATGCTTGGAGTCGCCGCCGCGGCCCTAGACGCCGTCAAAGAGGAAAACTACCCGTGAATGGTTAACAAAATCTTGAGGTCTGGCGGTCGTCCGCCGCTCGGCAGGTAATCGAACATGCTCGAAAATTGCGGCCAGGTTAATCCTCGGCAGCCCTGTGAATGGTTGAAGTGAGGCCGACGCCCGGTCGCATCCCCACCAGTACAGCATGTAGCCCAACCGTTTTCCTCACTTCTAGTCATCTGAGCAAGCGGTGGTTGGTAGCAGGTCCGCCATTCGGCGGAGTCAGAAGGTTTTGGTAGCCAGGTGAATGGACTACTGCGGTGGCTTCGGGGAGTACCTGGAGGGACGCGGTGGCAACTACGGACATACACGTGAATGGGGCCCTTTAGTCGTCTAGCGGCTAGGAGAGAGATTTGCATCACGTGCCGAGTGACCAGGGCAAGAAGCCCAACATCGTAGCAGCCAAACCCAACATGGAGCAGACCTGGCCCTGCATGATAGAGCCCATTAGCAGCAAGCGAAGTTAAAAGGAGTGGCATCCAACAAGAGGATCTTGGCGAGGGGTGAAGTGTGGGAAAAGTGCCTAGGAGCTACACGAATTCCTCCACTTAGCCCACCCCAAGGGCCGGCGTCGGATAAATCCTGGGCCTTCTCTAGTCATTAAAGTTTGATTTATTTATTTTTCTGTCCAATTTGTCAGAAAATGTGCTCTGCAACTAGGTGACAAGAAGTGCCAGAGGAGGACTCAATCTGATGAAAAGCACAATGCCTGTGATTGAAATGATTACAGAGCTGCAACTCTAGGTGATCTAGATTTTCTTTCCAGAGGCAATCTGTGCCAGAAATTTCCATCTTTCGTTGTCGTTGCCATTCGCAAGGTTAATCCTGACTATTTAGGCGAGGGGAGGAATTATTAGGCGTTTCCTCATAATATAATTTACTCATTCTCGAACGTTTTCGCCGTTAGGCATCATCAGGAGCATTGAGTATGATAAGGGGTTGGCTCCCACTTCCTCCTCTAACCATTGTCATAACCCTGGACTGCAGGATGTGTCGTAATACCTTGGTAGGGTCATTTGATGGTACAGCTTGCGTGTTTTTTCCGTTTTTGATACTAATCCTTCTATTTCTTTGGTTCTCCTGCGGTTATTTGCGAGTTTGTGGATCATATCCTTTTACTTCTGATTAATTGAAATGACGTAGCTTTTTGGTTGAGTTCTTTGGTTGAATACAATGCAATATACGAAGGCATCCGGTTATCGGCACGTCGTCAATTACATACATATTTACTGGTTTTACTGGATAATTGGTTAAAATAATTAGATTTTTATAAAAATATCAAAAACAGCGAAAATACCCTTGTGCGTGTAGGTTGCTCGTGTATGAGCGACCTACACGCACAAGGGTATTTTCGCTGATTAGTATCAAAAACGGAAAAACAGGCAAACTTTACCATCAAATGACCCTACCAAGGTATTACGACACATCCTGCAGTCCAGGGTTATGACAATGGTTAGAGGAGGAAGTGGGAGCCAACCCCTTGTCATACTCAATGCTCCTGATGATGCCTAACGGCGAAAACGTTCGAGCATGAGTAAATTATATTATGGGGAAACGCCTAATAATTCCTCCCCTCGCCTAAATAGT
Source organism: Apolygus lucorum (assembly GCA_009739505.2). NCBI lineage: Eukaryota > Metazoa > Arthropoda > Insecta > Hemiptera > Miridae > Apolygus > Apolygus lucorum. The sequence continues at coordinate 3,158,427 of CM019170.2, read as the reverse complement.
CAGAATTTCCATCTTCCTATCTCACTTGTCCGCCAATGCCGGATACTCCACCGATGTTTCAAACTCAGGGCGACCACAGAAAAGAAATATTCTGGGAGTCGTTGAGCAGTAGGCATGAATTAGTAGGTATTCATGTTCAAACTTAAAATAAACCAACCTAGTACATCTATAGGAGACTTGAGGATTCGTACATTATTTTATGTCTGTAAGTACATTGGATGGAGTTGAGCCTCCCACTGACGTCATACTACGAACCAGAGCAGAAGATGAAAGTCAAATTGCATTATTGAAATTCGGTAGGTACTTACATAAAAGCATTACTTTCATACCTCATTCTTCTTTGTACAGAACCATTTGACTTGCGACCACGAAAGTCGAGAAGAAGCAACGGAATTATCAACAACTGGCAACCTCATCTGTCCAAATCCGTTGACAGCAGGGCGAGAAATCGACCACCAGAGAACCCCTCTACCGGCAAGATGTCTCAAAATTCCGTTATTCATCATTCTACTAGATACTTAGGACCATCGAGGATCTGAGCCAAGAACTAACGAGGGGAATTCATAATTATCAAAAATTATTAGAACACATCTAATAAATTTTCCGATTTATTATAATTTCGCGTTACTTCTGCTTTCGTTGGGAATCTTCACGTTAGAGTTACTCCAACGTGAAGTATGGAAGAAGTATGGATGGAAGGAAAGGATCTTCAACTTCAAGCACATCATGGATGATGTCATCAAACATCCAGATTCCTATCCTTACTTTTCAACTTCAAACTTCGCTTCCAAACCCAGTAACTCTTGAAACAAATATGAAAATAATCTTCGATTTTAAAATTGCATTGAAAATTATTTACACTGAAAACTACGGCAAAGGTTTTGGGAAGTTAATTACTCGTTTTCCCTCCAATTTTTGTTAAGTTGTCAGCCTGTTACTGTTCAGTTGTTCAGTTTTGCGGTTATGCATTTTTGTTTGAATCGCTGTTCGTGTTTTTCGATCTCGTTTCGATATTCGTTTTTCAATATCGTGTTATTTCTGAATGATTTTGCTCAGTATAAATTCACATCCACTCCCAGATTAAAGTTGAATTGATTTGATCTGCTATTGGTAAGAAGAATGAATAATCTGTCAAGTAAATAAGTAGCTAGTTCTTCGTTTACTAGAATCCCCCCTTTTGTCCTCACTTGCGCAATGCAATCCCTCCCGGTCTCCCGCGTCGCTGATTGCCGTTTATGGTGAAAACAACGTCATTCCCATTTTTGTAAATCTTGCATCGGTTTTTCTCTATGATTCTTGTTTTTGAGCTCGAAAATGCTTTAATATTGCACCAATTGCTGTTCTCTAGCTGCTAACGAGTTGATCATCCTTGTAGTAAGTTTTTCTATTTGATCACTTCTACCATCCCGATTTCTCTCCTAACGCCATTCTCAGCTCGTCGCAATTTGGCTAGAACATTCAACCATCCCTTTAGCATTGAAAGTCTGGAAAGTTTAGGCCTGAAAGGTATGAGGTTTTCGGTTGTAGAAAACCCCATTTCATCCTGATTGTTCTTACCCCAAAAGCAAAGTACCTACTTAAGTACTACTTTTTGTGATTCGCAGTGTGGATAGTAGGGGATTAACCCATTTCCGGCCAAGGGTAGAATTAAATTTAAAAGTTGAAATTTTTATGTAAAAACATTGTATTTAAGAATGTATGAACATGGAATGAAGCTCAAAATTTTTCAATAAATTTCAAAACAAAAGATAACGAACGATGCGAAAACGCATTGTTGGCCGAAAGCAGGATCACTTGACACGGAACCCTTTGAAACACTCTGGGTGCAGATGAACGTCCTATTTCACGCAGACATACAATTTATGTCCACCATAGCATCTGCAGCGTTTCCTTGAAGCTGTGGAATGCCGTATTATGAATCAAACTATGATTATTAGGTATGAGTCAAATCTCATATCACTCCGTTAGCAGGCATTTTTGGAGCTTCAGGAGTGTCAGTCTCTCAATGGGATCTTCGTTCCACAGCAAGCTCAGACAAACTCTTGATCAGAAATCCACCAGCCACCCTTGTCATTATTCACGTATCGGTAAAGTTTTCAGGCGCTGAGTAAGGCGTTCCCGATCCCGTTTGTGAAGAGAGTAGCAACCACCAATTTTTCCCCCCGCCTTGATGCGGTAATTATCAACGCCGTTGATATGGAGGTCCACCCCCTCCCATGAATTTATTGTAGTCCAAAATCATCTTAGGCTGATCAAATGTACCACTGGCTTTCTGGTTTCTGTCGTATCTTTGCGCTTTTTGAAGTTCAAACCTACCTGGGATGTCTTTGTTGTCGTGTGCTATTCGTCGTAGGCTATTCCGTTGAAATTTTTGTCAATGTTCTTCCTCGTCTCTTACTGTATCCACAGGTGGGGGCATATTATACTACATAAATAATTTGGGCATCGTAATCGTCATCAGAAAGTCCCAATTGCCTAGGTCAGCCAGAATGGCGAGGATCTCGTCAATAGACCAAACTTTGCCACTTTTTGGATCCATTGAAAAAATATAAAAAAAAATAAAATAATAAAAAACCTCGAATAGATCACTGAGGAAAATAAAAATGAGATAAGCTGAGCCGAGCATGCCGGAAAATGAACGTGTAGGCACTCTGTATCGCTCATTTCCCAGGATCGAATTTGAGCTTCCATGATCATGCTTTCGGCCAAAGGTGCGTTTTCACATTCGTCGATTTTCGTCGTTGTAAAACCAATACCATTATTTATTTATTGCTTCCGAGTCTACCAAGGTAGCGGAAGCTTTGTTTTCACTTTTAAAGGACGAAAAAAAAAAAGTTCTCCAAAATCAAAATTTCCACTCGCGTTTTGCGTTTTAGACCTTTCTGAACAATTTTGGTTCCGTGTCTGTCTGTCTGTGTGTCTGTCATGAATTCCTTGTAACGCGCATAACTATACGAAGTTATTGTCCGATTTCGATGAAATTTTCAGGAATTGTGCGAGTTGGTGTGTAGACGGTCCCCTATGAAAATTATCATCCCCGGACTGATAGAAGCGACTGCGCATGCGCAAACGTGAATTCCTTGTAACGGCCATAACTTCTACATTTTCCATCCGAATTCATTGAAATTTTCAGGGATGTTACAGATTAGTATTTAGATGGTCCCCTATGAAAATCGTCAACTTCGGACTGATAGTAGCCACTGCGCATGCGCAAACGTGAATTTCCTTGTAACGGCCATAACTTCCACATTTTCCACCCGATTTCGATGAAATTTTCAGGGTTTATGTGAATTAGGTTGTAGATAGTCCCCTATGAAAATCATTATCCCCGGACCGATAGAAGCGACTGCGCATGCGCAAACGGAAATTCCTTGTAACGGCCGTAACTTCAACTGTCCCCCAGGTGTCGCGGGTTCGAATCCCAGCCGAGACTAAGTATTTTTTTGATCCAATCACATACATCTACTCACTTACTTTTTCATCCGAATTTGATGAAATTTTCTAGGATTGTCCAGATTAGCGTGTAGATGGTCCCCTATGAGGGTAGTGGAAGGTACTTAGAGATTGGTGTTTTGAGATTAACTACTATGCATCAGATCATCTATATAATCGGGTTATGGATACGAGGAAGCTATGTGCCACACCCACTTGGCAGACTTTTTTTGTTTTGAATGGATTTGGCTTCTACACCATTCCAAGCATTCAGGATCAAGAGAGGAGAAGTATTGTTCCTTCTCCAACGTAACAAAAAATTCTACAAGGTCAAAGCTCCTCCAGACCATCAAAAATGCCTACTTTTCAAGAAATTCTCCGAATTCGCAATGAGTTCCTGAACGTTGAAGCAAAAAATTTTTGAGCAGTTTAGGAACATTATAAACGAGAAAAAATTAATCTACCACGATTTTCCAATATTTTCAATTCCTAAAAAATTCATAAATATGACGATGCGAAAACGCATCATTGGCCGGAAATGGGTTAAAAGAAAATATGTTGCAATTTCAAATTGCATTGGTTTCATGTAACTATCTAGTTATTTAGGTACACACCCAACTCTAAATTACCACCGCCGTTATATTAGAGTGAATGTTCACCTCACTGTTCCGCAGTACAACGTCAGTATGCTGCATGCAAGGGGTTTGGTTCACCATTACCCCCTCAAAGAATTTGATAAACAATTTCCGAAGGGGCGTAATTCAGCTTTAGAATAGGGCAAGGAAAGTACCAGATGGTGTCTACACTTGCCCTCCTCCAGCGGGCAATATCTAGTATCCCATGTAGGCTATTGTTGTCTTACATCTTGGTCATTCATAATTTTCAGCTGAAGATGTCGGAAGTCGATGGATGGACCAACAAGCAAATCAGGGAGAAGTTCGAGGAGCTGGGAAGCCCCGCGCCTCCCATCACAGCCACCACCAAGAAATTCATGATAAAAAGGATCAAAGCTCACTTGGAACGTGGAGGTTGGTGGTTATTCCGAGATATTTTAAATTTAGTTTACTATTTTTCAATAATGAACTTTGTATCATGACGTTACTGGCATAAATTATATTCATGCATACTGTTGAACCTGATAGTTGAGAAGAAGACGTAGAGTTTCTATTGTAGTAGAAATGTAATAACAGGTACTGTTAATTTCTTTCCAATTCCTATGTTATTGGCTTCGCAATGGCTTGTCCACGCACCACCGTATCTGTATCTGTATCATATTGCACTTTCCAAAATTTGGAATATCTCTTTAAGACACACGTTTGAGCTGTTCGGTCAAAGCTAAGTCGAAAATTTCATCCATGGGGCTTCTAAAATTTCAATTTATACATCGAACAGTGCAAATGCGAGGGTATCTACGATTTTTACATGTTGTTAGATCGGCTAAGAGTAGTTTATCCTCAAAATTGCCATCCCGAAAACCCTGTGGTAATAATTATAATATCTTTATTCAAAATCCTTTTGCAAGGCAAGAATGCTTCTAAATAGCTCGCTTCATCCAACGTCACAAAAATATCTTATTAATAGTCAACATTCACATAATAGCAAGTTTCAAAAGTCAGCCCTTCAATTACACAGAATTATAGGCAATAGTCAACGTCATAAAATAACCAATCATATAGAATAAAACAAATATTGACTAGATTGTGACTTTATTCGTGATGACTAGATAATTTAAAATTAACCTCAGATAAACAAAGTGACTAGATAATTGACTTACAGCCTAGCGTATCATTCTTGCTTACACATATTCCAGAGCACTTCAAAGCAAGCGTGAGTACCTACTGTTATAAATTTCCTCCGCTGCCGATAGATATTCATGCTAACTAAACTTACTATGCTGACTAAACTACATCTACTTAAATACGAGTATAACGCCCTTGTCACATAGTTAAACAGTTTACATGTTCTCTCATATTTATTTCCAAGTATTCTTTGATGGTGTAGAAAGGATTCAACGTCAGGAATTTCTTGAGCACTCGTTCAAATTGCGTGTATTTCAACTTCCTGATCTTCAATGGGATTGCGTTGTAGAGCTTTAAAGATGGGCGATGGTACTTGTTCTGTGTTAGAGATAGTCTATTAGAAGGCAGGTCCTTCTGATTCTTACTTCTAACATCATATGAGTGGGAGTCACCTCTGACAGGAAAGTCACTGAGCTTGACATACTTGACGGAGATGAAGATGTAATGATTTATTACTGTCATGATTTTAAGCTGCTTGAAGAGTGGCCTACAATGCTCATAATAACCTGAGTTACTGATTATACGTATGGCTTTTTCTGTACCCGGTACAATTTGTCAATGGTTTCTGTGCAGACGTCCTCGTCTTTCAGGTCGAGCATGATTGCCTACTCAATGAATAGTATAATTTATAGAAAGAACTATTCGCTTCGAGGTTTTAGTGAACTGCGACGGTTCTTATATTAACATATTAAACGTAGTAACTAAGGGACATTGAATAATTAGTGGATGTATATCCAACATCCTCCCCCGCGGCCTCAATCTCGCTCTTGCTCTACACACGGCTTAACGATCTTGGACTCAGGTTTTTCGAGAGTTCCATGTGCTGCTTTCACGAGTCCATCTTTACCTCGGATAACTGCTACGATTCTACCTCGAATCCATTTGCTGCGGATGTAGCCGTCCTCCCCTAACTCCACCAAGTCGCCCACTTTTATAGGTTCAACAAGAACTGCCCAGTTGCTTCTTTCTGCTAGTGTCCGGACGTATTGACTCCACCACTTCTTCCAAACGCGGTCCGCTAATTGTTGGGAAACTTCTTCTCGTTGCAATTTCTTTTCCAAAACTGCTGCGGGCAAAACCTCGACTGCTCGTCTTGTCTGGCATAACACACACCGATTCAAAAAGCCTCTTACTGCTTTCCGCGTCGAGATCACCCACAACTTTAGTAATACGGCTCCTACCATGGTTTCCTGCCCTTGATGTTTTTCGAGAAATGGATTAAGACTGCGCAATCGGCTGGACGAAACCCAAGTTTTCTTTCTTCGGATGCAGTCTATTTCTTCCCAAAACGCCTCTGCTTGTGCTTTTTTAACCCACTTCTCCTCAGTCCAATCCAATTCTTTGTCTGTGCACTCTCTTAAACATTCTTTGTGGCGTGACTTGAAATACTCGTACTTACTCGTAGCTATGCTTGACAGTAAAGCTGTTGTTTGTAACACAGTGTGCCACTTACCTTCAAATGCATTTCCAATATTGTGCAATAGCTCCCATTCCATTTCCTGCTCTACTCCCTCAAAAAGTACCTCTACCTCTTCTGGTTCATTTCTTGTCCGTGCTGGTCCATTTGATGACGTCTCTACCGACCACTCTCTCTCTGGTTTCCTACGAAATGTTGGAGAGGAGATTCCTTGCTGAGAATTTTCCTCAGTGCTTTCTTTAACATCATCTTGTCGGATGTGACTCCCAACTAGATCATGTAGAAACCTATCAGTTTCTTTCGCTTCTTCCTCTTCTTCCCAGTGACTCATCTGATGGTTCCCATGGTCATCGTTTTCAACTCATCCTTTTAATGGCAATCCTTGGATTGGCATTTTTCCGTGCACCACCCATCCTAGTCTGGTTTTTGTGGCTACAGGTCCATCCCATGGCCCATGCACTACTTTCAGAGGCACAGTCAAAGGCCAGTTGTCCTCTCCTATAAGAATTGTTGGTTTTGCAGCATCATACCTTGAAATTTCGAAGTCAGCCAATAGCTTACAAACCTTTCCCAGCTTTTCTTGGTCTATCGATTGGGTAGGGAGGCTTAGTTGACGCAAGGTCCTGGTATTGAGCATTACTTGGTGTTTCACATCCTTCCGCAGGTTTACTGCGGAAGTAGCTGTCTCCTCTCCTTCATCCACATTCTGAATTTCTTCTTCCTCTCTTTCCTCAGTCTTCTTTCCTTCGTGAATAGCCACACTTTGCTCCGTTGTAGAATGCAACAGCGCATTATGTCTTCTTCCACATCTTTGGCACTTTATTTTGGAGCGTTTCTCCTCTAGTTCCATCTCCGCTTCAAGTGCTAATTCCCTCCTAAACCTTTCATCTTCTCTTCTATCCATCATTCTTTCGTGTTCAATCAATCTCCTTTCCCTCTCTAATCTGGCTCCCTTATTACTTGATTTACAAGATCCTCGTTCACTGTTTTCTTCCATCTTGAACGAATGTACCGATTGGCTCTTTTGCTCGATGGACCACAATTGTAATTTTATAGAAAGAACTATTCGCTTCGAGGTTTTAGTGAACTGCGACGGTTCTTATATTAACATATTAAACGTAGTAACTAAGGGACATTGAATAATTAGTGGATGTATATCCAACAAATAGGATAAGCGATATGTGCATATATAGCTCAACTTGGTACTCAAGCTGTATCAAATTTAACCTACTTTAAAAAGTTACTTACAGGGTTACTTACAATTTTTAGTTACAAAAACCTGAAAACTTTGTGATTTTCAGCTCAAAACGTCAATAGCACAGGGTTGCTATTTTGAATATTAACTACCCTCAGCGGCCCTGAAAACATATAAAAATCTTAGGTACCCTCGCCTTTGCTATGTTCGATGTACAAATTGACTGGGCTGATTAACTGCCGAGTCCCTGCCGACATATCTTCAGATCAATAGAAGTTTTTCCTTGATGACCTGATTGATATTTCTATGTTCAGGTAATCCCATTACAAAACCTCATGAAGATCCAGAACCTGAGGAAGAAGACGAGCCTGACGCACCTCCTCTACCTCCTACCAGGTATTCTTTTACTGAGAGTATAATACAGATGTACCACTTAGTTTAGATATTATAGTAATCAAAATTATACTATGTATTCGTATATAATGAGGAATTTCACCGATTTCTGTTTGCATTTTTCCTGAATAGTTAATGGTGTGGGATAGATGAAAATCGGGCTGATTTCGGAAGATAAGTCTCCTGTTATTTTTGGGAGACAGTCAAAATTTTTAATTTCAAAACTAACCGGGAAAACAGACGTGCAGCGGGAACGCTCGCTGATTGGGCTGTTCACATAGCTGTCTCCTCCCAGTGTTGCCCATTGGGACAACGAAATCGTGTTTTCTAAGAGAAAAGTTATTAAACAAAAACAGAGGAAACCTAATTTTCCCTATATCGCTTTTTCTATTTTTTCTTCAGTTTTTCGATTTCGAACTTTACTGTTTCATGAAATTTTGCATCTGGGGACTAAGGATTTCTCGATCTCAGCGCTTCAAGCGGCCATAAATGAACTATTCCAGCATGACGTAATTTTCCCGTTTTTTTTTAAACATTCGTATTTTCTACACTGTTTTGTTTATTCGTAATTTAGGAAGTTCGGGCTGAAAGTTTGCCTTAGAGGGTTTTTAGAGGTGCTGAATCCGATTTTGGGGTCAAAAATAGGAAATTCCGACATGGTGAAATTCCTCATTATAATTCTCCAGGTCTGAACGCACTCCTCGTGGAACACTGTATCATATGTCTCTTGTGTATCGCAACTGAAATGTTGGCCATTTTGAATTGCTTTCTACTTCTCTACTACTTTTGTCCTATCGTCACCATTCTTGAAACATTCTCTTACTCTTTTCTGACTAGACAATGAAAAAACAACCAAAAATCTACGAAATTCCTTCGAGTTACTACATTGTATTTCGAACAGTGTCCATTATTTCCTGTAATATGTTTCATGGTTTTTTGTATGATTATTTCATTCAACTTGATGAAACACAATTAGAACTTCGAGTAAATACCAAACTCAAAATCACCAATAATGGGGGGTGCGCCTTGATTTTTTAAAGATTTTTAATCGAAAGTAGACTACATCCTGAGAATTTTGGCACCAACCGCGACCTTCTAGCGTGAGTAGATCTGTTTCTATGATTTTTCAAAGTTTCGACCGTTTATGACGTCACGCGCGCCTCCCGCCTGGGCGGGACCCCCCAGCCCACTGTGACGTCATAAACGGCCGAAACTTTAAAAATTCATAGGAAAAGTTTTACACACCATCCATATCCACAGGCTGAGTTTTGAGTATTTGGCACTCAGTAAAACCATCGAGTTAATAATAAAGCAATTTACTTGAAACAAAGACTGGAATACATCTTTGCAGATGCTTAAAGATCAAGACCAAACTTTCTACTTGAAAATTTCTAATGATCTCTTTCTCATAAATTTAAACATTTTAAACAACATTTTAAACATTTTTTACAATAAATTAAAAAAAACCATTTAACAAAAAACATTTAAAAACATTTTTAAACAATAAATTTAAATATTTTCAGAATCCCAAGGCGACTCGGTAGATCTGCCCTTGCTGCAATGAACCAAACGAATCAGTCTATGAACATCACAGATTCTTTGTAAGTATAACCACTTTGTGTGTATTTTAATGTCTCCTCAATTGTGAAAATCAAATTTTCAATATCGTAGACTCAATTTCCACTTGGATTTTGCGCTTCAGAGCTTTTCGAACAACTTTGGCTTCCTGTCTATAGACAATCCTCGTCCTGGGCCAACTACTGACATCAATTTTCGGTTGATGCTGGTTAACCCCTATTAGCCCAGAACTATTTCGAACCGTGTTTTGAATGAACAGTTCGTGATTCTACTTCAATTTGCTTTGTTTTAAAACGGAAAAATGTTCAAAAAATTATATTTGTTGATTTTCATGAATTTTCGAGCCGTTGCCATATGGCAACGCTGGGCACATCCACTACCCCGTATGGCAAGTATTACATACCTACTCTGCAGTTGTGTGATTAGTTCAAACAGTCAATAGGTTCATGAATACATTTCTTTATTTTGTCAGTATTACAAGTTTTAAAAACATCAAGTACAAAAAGACACAAGTACAAAAATATTGTACTACATAATATGAAAGTTCACAGAATCCATCTAAATAATTACATTTTGTTACTTATAACACAAGTACTTTGAACAGAAAATAAGAATTATTAAAAAAGAAATAGTAAAATCTTCATCTCTTTTAGCGATGAATAATTTGGTCTTCTTCAATCTGTAGTTTGAATTATTTCATGAAAATTGACAAATCAAGGTACGCATAAACCTACTTTTCATTTCATGCAAATTGTTTTGACATTGATTTGCTGTTCTCCGATTGGCACCTTTCCTTATTTTTTCCCTCTGTGTTACACACGCAATGATATTGTCCATCAAATCGAACTGCGTTCACTACTTTCTTTGCCATGAGCATTGGAACTTGAGGCCCTGGATTTTTCTTTGCCACTCTACAGTTTATCAAGTATGTTTGCACGATTGCTCGGAAACTGTAACTGAATTCTTGGATTTGGGTTTCTGTAAATGAGTATGCATTGATCATAAAATTGTCAAGTAGCCATTTGAATATTGGCCACCACCATTTTTTTCCTTTATTTCCAATCCTGCAATGGTTCAAGTCATCATCCATGACGTCTGATCCTCCCTTGTCTTCATTGTACTATTTTTTTATTTTATTTTATTTTTTTATTCAAGGCAGGTCTTTTCATGGTAACATTTCTCCTCAGTTGTGTCGAATAACGCTGAGGTGCTGGCAAAACAGTCATTTTATATATTGTTGGTTTAGTACTCACACTGCCCAGCGTTGCCATATGGCAATGTTCGGAAAACACTAACAATGCAGCATGAAAAAATTATATTTCCACAATTTTGGTATATAATATTGAAACTATATCTATATAGATTAAAATAAAACAATGGGCTCAATCATAAGTATAAAATTGTATGATTTACAGTACTAACTGTAAGAGATTTTGCAATTCTTCCATCGCCCCAAACTTGTTGAACTATGAACTGATAAGAGAGTGATTTCAGAAACCTGTAATTCACCAAATCTTTTGGGCCACTGTCTGGGGAGAGAGTGGACAGCGTTGTTAACCATTTTGAAGGTCATGAAGATGAGATATTAAATGCAGAGTGCAGGGATGTTCACTGTTGCCATGTGGCAACACTGGGCTAAAATGGGTTAACCCGAGGCCGTCTCCTATGAATGAGGAATTTCACTGATTTCTGTTTGCATTTTTCCTGAATAGTTAATGGTGTGGGATAGATGAAAATCGGGCTGATTTCGGAAAATAAGTCTCCTTTTATTTTTGGGAGACAATCAAAATTTTTGATTTCAAAACTAACCGGGAAAACGGACGTGCAGCGGGAACGCTCGTTGATTGGGCTGTTCAGATCGCCGTCTCCTCCCAGTGTTGCCCATTGGGACGACGAAATCGTGTTTTCTAAGAGAAAAGTTATCAAACAAAAACAGAGGAAACCTAATTTTCCCCATCTCGCTTTTTCTATTTTTTTCTTCAGTTTTTCGATTTCGAACTTTACTGTTTCGTGAAATTTTGCATATGAGGACTATAGATTTCTCGATCTCAGCGCTTCAAGCGGCCATAAATGAACTATTCCAGGATGACGTCATTTTCCCGGTTTTTTTAAACATTCGTATTTTCTACACTGTTTTGTTTATTCGTAATTTAGGAAGTTCGGGCTGAAAGTTTGCCTTAGGAGGTTTTTCGAGGTGCTGAATCCGATTTTGGGGTCAAAAATAGGAAATTCCTACATGGTGAAATTCCTCATCCTCGTCCTGGGCCAACTACTGACATCAATTTTCGGTTGATGCTGGTTAACCCGAGGCCGTCTCCTATGAATTTCGTCAACATAGGGCAAACAGAACGTTCATTTGTAATTTTACTGAGAAATATTGAAAATTTTTCAATCAAGTTTTTTCAACACAACCAGCAACATGATCGTGAAAATAAAATTACTTATTGGGAAATTTGTCAATGGTTCTGGCCTCCCTAGACAAGCAAATTAGTGGAAAACGTGGCGAAAAGCTGTTTATAGCCATAACTACTACAGCTAAGTTCCATGAAACTCATGTCACATTGTAATCTATGAAATATTCTTGATATCCAAGTTCAAGAAGTCGAGCTTATTCCGTACCTACATAAAGTTAGTTGGTATCCTAAGCTCCTAATAACTACACATGGACTCCGACAGCCTGAGTGAGAAGTAGAGCCCAGAATGAGGAATTTCACCATGTCGGAATTTCCTATTTTTGGACCCAAAATTTGTTCCGTATCGACTTGTTATCACCACTTGTTCCAGCACGGGTATCAAATAGTGTGTTGTGATTTTTCCGGAAGCTTGATCCAAAATGAATCAAAGTTTTAGTGAAATTGTAATTGAATTAGTCGAGAAGAGAAGAGAGCTGTGGGATTTTAAGTTAGGGGTCGACGAGTATTTTTTACTTTACTTATTTTTATAATTTTCGTTTATTTTGGTCTCTTGTAGACATTTGATGAATGCATCGTAATGAAATAAAACGTATACCTATCTAATAAATATTATCTGTGATTTATTTATGTAATGGATACTCAAATTGATGAGAATTTCAACCACTTGAGGTGATTTCCACGATTTTTTTGCATAATTAGCACCTACAATGGAATTATAAATAATTACGCTTTTCATAGGAATATTCTTCATCATAATGAGGAATTTCACCATGTCGGAATTTCCTATTTTTGGACCCAAAATCGGATTCAGCACCTCGAAAAACCCCTTAAGGCAAACATTCAGCCCGAACTTCCTAATTTACGAATAAACAAAACAGTGTAGAAAATACGAATGTTTAAAAAACCGGGAAAATGACGTCATCCTGGAATAGTTCATTTATGGCCGCTTGAAGCGCTGAGATCGAGAAATCCATAGTCCCCAGATGCAAAATTTCACGAAACAGTAAAGTTCGAAATCGAAAAACTGAAGAAAAAAATAGAAGAAGCAAGATGGGGAAAATTAGGTTTCCCCTGTTTTTGTTTGATAACTGTTCTCTTAGAAAACACGATTTCGTCGTCCCAATGGGCAACACTGGGAGGAGACAGCGATCCGAACAGCCCAATCAGCGAGCGTTCCCGCTGCACGTCTGTTTTTCCGGTTAGTTTTGAAATCAAAAATTTTGATTGTCTCCCAAAAATAACAGGAGACTTATTTTCCGAAATCAGCCCGATTTTCATCTATCCCACACCATTAGCTATTCAGGAAAAATGCAAACAGAATTCGGTGTAATTCCTCATTGTTCATGTTTTGACCTTAGTTCTGAGTTTTATATTTGATTACAGATCCCCGATCTTGAACGGCGATGGAGACTCGAATAAAACACGCTCTAAATCTCCCGGAAGGAAATCAGTTGGAAGAGAACCTGCACCGCCGTCACCTGGCAGATCTTTTGGTAGAATGGAACCCAGTCCTGTACCACCGTCTCCTCCAAGACAACTGTAAGATACTCTTCATTAAACTGAGATGAATTAGGACCTCAGTCAAAGGGTGAAATAAGTCCATTTTAAAAGTATAAATTTCCAAGTCTCTCAAATATCGGAGTACCTACTCCCAGGTCGTAGGACTGTAAATGAGGGAAAACGGAAGTAACAAACTTCCAAAATATAAGCAATTACTAGGTACCTATTTAAAAAAATACAACCAAGAACAAGCTAAACCATCACTATCAGCTTTGTTTCTTGATTTTCAAACTTTTTTGAATTTTGGACTCAATTCACTCTTCTTTTCAGGCATTCAATATTCAAAGCTTTCAGCTTAATGAGCGTTAAATATATCCACAATTAATGAATCGCTTATTGTTTCAGAGAAACCCGAACCAGATCACCTGGTAGAAAATCGCTTGGAAGAGCCTCAGATTTCATGACGCCGGAGGCTGATGAAGAAAACCAGCGTCCCCCTAGAAAAGTTACTCCAAGCCGCCGGGTAAAATGTTTGATTCTATTATTATTTTCATGAAGGTCGTTACAATAAAAGTATATTCGGGTTTAAAATCCCCTCCCCATCGTTCTTTGTGTAAGCAATTAATGGAAAAATTGGGTTGGCAGCATCGAAAGTCGAGTTCCAACTTCGGTCCGCCATCTTGGCTGAGCACCTTATCAGACGTCCAATCCTGTTCAACATAATTCATTTTTCCTTAAGGGGGTCTAGTTGGTCACCGTTCCTTCCTCGTTGCCGATTAGTCTAATCTCGTACGAACCAGCGCTCGGCAGGCACCCCTGTCTGAAGGAGCAACATTGCCTCCCCCCTCCACCAGCCTTCTCATAGCTGGTCAGTTTTCATCACCAGTTTTCTCAGAAAATATTCATGATAATTTCATGTTTCGTGCAGCATTCTTCTTATTATTATAATCTACACCCATCCACTTGTTTAATTTCAAAAGTAAAAAGTCGTACCTAAATTTGAAATTTTCAAGAATTTTTTTTAATGAGGAATTTCACAATGCCCGTACTTTTAGCCCGTACTTCCTAATTTACGAATAAACAAAACAGTGTAGAAAATATGAACGTTTGAAAAAACCGGGAGGATGACGTCAACCTGGAATAGTTCATGTGCGGCCGCTTGAAGCGCTGAGATCGTGAAATCTGTAGTCCTCAGCTGCAACATTTTACAAACCAGTAAAGTTCGAAATCGAAAAACTGAAGAAAAAAATAGAAAAAGCAAGATGGGGAAAATTAGGTTTCCCCTGTTTTTTGTTTGATAAATTTTCTCTTAGAAAACACGATTTTGTCGTCCCAAGGGGCAACACTGGGAGGAGAAAGCGATCCGAACAGCCAATCAGCGAGCGTTCCCGCTTCACGTTGAAGAGGTCCGTTTTCCCAGTAATTTTTTGAAATCATAAATTTTGATTGTCTCCCAAAAATAACGGGAGACTTATTTTCCGAAATCAACCCGATTTTCATCTATCCCACACCATTAACTATTCAGGAAAAAAAAAAAAAATCGTCGTCCCACGACACACCGAATTGAGTACCTCCTTTTTCGCGCGCCTTCGGCGCTTTGAAGTCGGTCAAAAATGCAAACAGAATTCGGTGAAATTCCTCATTCATTAGTACATTTCTTTGCCTAGGGAATTGAAAAACTATAAGATTGCCGCAGGAATCATCAAAATCTACCAATAATTGCCGGATAAAATGGGGGGAAACTCGTTTATTCACTGACTGAGGCCCCTTTAACTCCGATTTCGTTTCTGCAATTGAAGTTGAAAAAACAATAAACAGTAAGTGACAATTTTTTCGGTTTCCAAAGCTTCACATTTTAGTTTTGACATCGATATGTCTTAGTTCTGGGGGTCATTCCAAAATTTTCGACTCACAAAACAATGCAACGTTTTTTTTCTGATACTGTTGAACGCAGGAAGCTGAAATTTGAGAGGCAGGGTCAATCGATACATACTTCTATACATCATCAAAGTTGATAATCGCTAATCAGCTGAGTGAGCTTACTTATCAATACTAAGACTAACACGCAAGATAACTAACTTCCTCATTTTCCACCCCACAAAAATCGTTCACCACTCATTGGAAAGCTCTCAATTTATTAAACATGGTACATGGTCCCTAATATGAATGTACCTGTACGGAAAGCTGAATTATGCGCATGTTTAGTAACATATGATCGTGAGTAACAAATGAGATGTCAGCATGATCGTGAGAGGAAAATAGGTATCGTCATCCAACAGATCCCTTTGAAGCGTTACGGAGGCAGGGTCAATAGAGAATGCTGAAGGCGCCTGAGTGGTCACTGATCAGCTGAGTGAGCTCCAAGGCCATTTTCTCTCCTGTTGAACGCAGGAACCTGAAATTTGAGAGGGCGGGTCAATGGAGAATGCTGAAGGCGCCTGAGTGGTCATTGATCAGCTGAGTGAGCTCATCATTTAAATTGCCATCATCAGACATATCCATGTACAGATGAATCTGCATGCAGTGTAGATACTTTGGCTGGCGAGGGGGTTTTCTACTAGATACAAAAAACTTTTACTCAACTTTTATATGATTTCACTCAAAATCTAGTTCTAAATATGGTAAATTAACTTCAGTGGCGCCTCCTCCAGGCAAACATAGCAAACACTGTTTGCCTTACTACAAATATGCAAATAAAAAAATTAATTTTTGTTGAGATTCTCCTATATTTCCATTTTTGCAAGTAATATTTAGCCGATTTTGGAAAACTTTTATAATATTTAGGGACTATTTCGTTATTATCAAGGAAGTTGGTTTAAATAGGAGAATGGAATAAGAAAGTACGTATTTTGTCTTGGATACTAGCCCGCAACACACCTGCGTGTTGAAAATGTCGGTAACTACGACGGTTGCGGAAGATACGCGAACTAGCGCGGGCGATGCAAAGCTTGTCTCCGGTACTCTGCGATGCAAGGCAAGCAGTTCGAAAAAATGAATTTTTCGGTACCGTTTAGAGTGAGAGGCGATGATCGGCGCGGGGTCAAGTATTGCTATACCCCCACTACCAGGCTATCAGCTGTTGCAAACAGTCGGAAAACTGTTTCGTGACCTTGAATGCAGAAGACTTGGAAGATGAGCCATGGATACTAATTAGCCCACGCATGGCAATACATAACATATCCATCCAACCACATTATCTCAAGGAAGGAAAGCAGTTCGTTCTTTCGCCGCCGCAAATACCAGCTGTTTAACGTTGGCTGGTGTCTCGTTCCCGATTTTATTGTATTTCTCTGTACCTAATCGTTTTTCTTGTTGATAGACTAGGAAATAATTGCATAACATTGTAGAAGGTTTCACGTCTTATTAGGTCTAAATTCAGAGTCTCTTTTTTGGTTTACTATTTTCAAGAAAAAAAGTTTGAGCACCCTCAAAATCCGATGGTTTACGTTTGAGGTAGGTACGTGTAGATTTTGAAAATCGAATATTAAAAAATCCGTCCGTCCGCGGAACTTTTCTTAATTATCATATCTAGTTGTGCCCAGAAGCTTTGGTTGATGTCAGTTAGTTCTAAGCGGTGAAATGGAAGAGATGTAACTTCCAAATGCGCCCTATCTCGAAAACTCTCGATATGAAGGTATTGTTTTTTCACAAATTAAAGATAGGTACCTACCATTGAATTTTTAGAATCGAACGAGACCACTCATAGCTTTTGAGGACAAACTGTTCGTTCCCTACGAGAACTTCAGGGTTGAACTTACGATAAATCAGAAAAACGATTATGAATCGCATAAGAGGCCTGATTATCTTTCAAATTTTAGCTAACCAAAATGAGATCACCGATCGTTTCTTTGGGTTGTACTCGGTTTTGCTTCCTTAGCAACCAGTAATAAAATTTCTAAACCAAGGAATTCTTTAGTTCTTCGAATGCAGTGTGAAGCGAGTAGATCTTCCAAATAAACTTGATTGTGAAGATAAAACATGGTTGGTAGGTGGTGACAATGGCAAAGCTGAGTTCTTTGCTGGCGCATGATATATATCGCACCCCGGCTGGAAAAGTGACACAATCCAAAATTGGCCGGTTTTGAGTTAGGACCACGATAATAATCTTCAGACTTCCCAGCTTCGTCTGAAAAATCGTCTCAAGTGAGATTCAAATGCTGGCCGCAGAAAAGCGCTAGTGTCACTTTTCATGTGGCACACTTTCAGCCATCTTCCGTCTGGAAAAGTGCATCATCAGACTTCGTGTGGAGAGAAATACCGTCATAACTCCAACTGCAACACTGGCGTAAGTGTTTGTTTCTAAGAATCAGTCTAGAAAAGTGACACTTTTCGAGTTGTAACGCTTTTCTTGAAAAAAAATTGATTTTTATTTAGACTTAGGCCTATTTTCTACCTGTAACTTTTGATTTATGTCACCTCTCCTGCCGCAATTCTGCATGCAACGGTAATGATAGGAGTTATTACCTACTTCGGTTTAGTTTTGTAAAGTTTCAGCAGTAAAAATCTCTAAATATCTTTCAACTTACCTACTTTTTATCATTATGACTGAGCTCTAGTGAACATAGAAATTTTTTTTGACTGAAGAATGGACGGTGGGAAAATTGATTCATTTTTTTGATGTTGATAAATTGATATCAAAGAAATTAAACGTTTTATACTGTTTTAACGAATAGTTACTCTTATTTTCAGCCACTAATCTGCATTACGTCCTCAAGGAGTAAGAGAATAGAGGAAGCAACTCTCGAGATGTAGACAGAAGTAGACAAGGCAGTTTAAGCAGATAATTTAAAAAAAAATAAAGCACAATACCTGGACAACATCAATGACCAGAGTAATTATGGCTGAAAAGAGTGAGCCAGGTGTTCTTTTTGTCTTTGACTTCATTTGAACAAAAAGATTTTTTGAAAATTTATACTCTTTGTCGACGTAGGCGCGCCAATCAGACGGATTTCAGTGATATAAATTTAGTCCCGGCCTAAAAAAAAAAAAAAAACTTGTAGTTGGTGAAAGAAAGAAATTTTCTACATGACTACACTTTTTGTATTTACAAGGTTACCTACCTATTTAATGAGAATGAATCTGTTTCTATTATCGATATTGCTATTTTCGTAACACCCATCCCTAAAATACTACTGTTAAGAACAATTCGGTAAGATCTTCAAAGGAAGAACTTCAAGTTAGCACTTATCATAGTTGGGATGACGTCGCAACTGCGAAAAGCACATGAAAGTGTACCACGAAAAGTGGCATAACTCAAACATAATTTGTTCAATCAATATTTGAGACGCCAAACAACATTTAAAATCGAATTTCATGGCATATTTCCATTCTAAAGAAGTTATCCCCTATAAACAAGAAAAAACTGGCTCGATTGGTAGGTTTAGAGAGGTGCTGTAGAGTTTTTAGTCAAGGCCGTTTTGTTTTTTCGCTGTCCTGAAAAATCGTGCTTTTTGGATTGTGTCACTTTTCTAGCCGGGGTGCGATATATCACACAAATTGTGATATATTACACAAAGGTTCATTTTTTTCTGTATTTATACAGGAAAAAAATGAACCTTTGTGTAATAATTTGCAGCCTAGCTGTTTGCCTGACGAATATTTTCATCCGACGCCCCTGATTAACTTATATTGAAATATAAGGGCAATTTCAAGATCTTATTATGATGTCCATATCCACGTTAATTATTAATTTCTTTGGGTTTATTACAGAATCCAGAATCGGAAGATGTTTTCACCAACCAGAGAGGTGTGTCACCCAGTCGCATTTCTTCCAGCATTTTCGGAAGTACGGATCTTCGTAAGTCCGCTGAAAGAATCATGCAGGAAGCTCGAGAATCAGTTAGTCGCGAAGCGATTGCCAACGAAGCCTTCAGATCGCGTCTGCTCGATTCCGCTTCTTCCTTGTCTCCCGCCACTTTCGAATCAAATTTCATGAAGAGATTGAGCACTCCGATTCGTGCTAACAAATACTCCAATATGGACGATGACGACGAGTTGAGTGAAGACGAAGACGAGTTGGCATCTCCTGTGAGGGTCACGCGGGGCAACAAGCCTTCCGGCTATGAAGTCCGATCGGGAAAAGGCGAACGCGTTTTTCCTGTCGCCCTATTTTTTGCCTTCCTGATACCCTTCACAATTCTAGTCGGCTTCTTCGCCTTGTTCTACAGCGCTCCTAAAACCACCGTAGAGGAGAAATTCGTCTTTCCAGTCTGCACCGGTTCAACCATGGAATTCCCCGGTAGAAATTGCGTCGAAGAAGTGGACCGTGCGCCCGTCGAGTCCCTATTCAAAGCCTTCATCGACGGTTTCACCCAAATCCGTCTCGACGCCCCTTGCTCTACGTCTCAATCGCAACCTGTATTTGTCGACAACAATTCCATCAAAGAGATTATTGCAACGAGCGATGATAGAATCAGCGTTTGGCTTGTAGAAAAGAAATTAAACGAACTCAAAGTTCTTTTCGATGCCAACCCCTATTTGAATATAAGAAGTAAAACCGACGGCATAGCACTCATCTCAGGCCCTGACACTTTCATCTGCCAGTTGTGGTCGAAGATTGTTCTTCTTGCAGAATGGATTATCAAAATTGGTAAGTTCTGCAATGACATTGCCATTATAATAGTCATAAGAATCAGGATTTTGTCACTATTACAAAGAAAGTTTATAATTACTTTGAGGTTGTTGGGACATTGTTCTCAAGAATGGTATCAAATCAACATAATATCAATTGTTGTTAAGAAGAAAAAACACTCGGCGCTTGGGGAGGGGGGGGGGCTTGCCCCCCTGGACCCCCCAGATACTACCTTCTGTATCTACTTACAGCCTAGGTCGTAAATTATAAAAACATAGAACACGTTTCAGCCAAATTTAGTGTAGAACCTTTAGTCGTAGGTAAGTTATATTAGCCAAAAAAAAAGAAAGTTATATTATCCATAGCAACATACTGTGTTACGATTGAAAGAAAGCGGCTGGCTTGGTGAAGTTTCCATGTGTATTACAGTCCCAAAAACGTCCTCCTTCTTCTACCTGTCTCTCGCGCCAGGGAAAAATAAGACCGAGGGTGTTGACTACTGACCGATGACGAAGTGGAAGGTGTGTTTATTACAGACCGTTCGTGGTCGGCCAGGGTTTCGGGTTTGACCTCTAGGCAGTGGTTCCCAATGAGGAATTTCACCATGTCGGAATTTCCTATTTTTGACCCCAAAATCGGATTCAGCACCTCTAAAAACCCCCTAAGGCAAACTTTCAGCCCGAACTTCCTAATTTACGAATAAACAAAACAGTGTCGAAAATACGAATGTTTAAAAAAACCGGGAAAATGACGTCATGCTGGAATAGTTCATTTATGGCCGCTTGAAGCGCTGAGATCGAGAAATCCATAGTCCCCAGATGCAAAATTTCATGAAACAGTAAAGTTCGAAATCGAAAAACTGAAGAAAAAAATAGAAAAAGCGAGATGGGGAAAATTAGGTTTCCTCTGCTTTTGTTTGATAACTTTTCTCTTAGAAAACACGATTTCGTCGTCCCAATGGGCAACACTGGGAGGAGACGGCGATCCGAACAGCCCAATCAGCGAGCGTTCCCGCTGCACGTCTGTTTTCCCGGTTAGTTTTGAAATTAAAAATTTTCATTGTCTCCCATAAATAACAGGAGACTTATTTTCCGAAATCAGCCCAATTTTCATCTATCCCACACCATTAACTATTCAGGAAAAATGCAAACAGAAATCGGTGAAATTCCTCATTATATACAGAATAATATACTACATATTAATATTAATTAATAATAATATTAATATTAATAATATACTACATATTATGTAGTATCGATACCTTAAAGCACAGGTGCTATGTCCACAAATGGAGTTTTGAGAAAAACGCAAAAGAAATTATCACCAATGCACAATTCCTAAAATAATGGCTTATTACACTAAACTCATTAATTTCCTCAATAAATTTTCAAGCAATTATCGTCAAGAAAAATCAATAATAGTTTTGTTGAATTTGAGTTTTCTGAAATTTAAAAAAAAAGTGGAAGGTGGATGGACATAGCGCCTTTGTGCTTTAAGGTATCGATATTGAGATGGATCACAGTTTAAGGATCACCTCTACAACTAATTTTCAACAAAAATCCCTCTTAGCAATTTACATAACCCCTTATTTCTCATGCAAATTCCGTTCAAATTTTAGCTGACCAAAATGCGATTGATGCTCATTTATGAAACTCCCTATTCCTTCGAAATAAATTTGATTGTAAAGTAGGCAGGTAGTGGCGATGCCAAAGACGATTGATCTTTACAGAAGATCTCTACCTTTGTGAAGTTATTCGCAGCGTTTTGACTTTTAATAACTTAAAAAAATGGTTAAAAAATTCAGCTTCGTTTGAGATTGAGAGGCTTGGGGTTGGTTTCTTCAGCCGGAACACACCTCATAATGACTCGAGTTGCTAAATACCCGGATTACAAAGGTCTGAGGTACGGAGGCTACGGCCTTTTCCCAGCCTGACACACCAGGCTACCTATGATTTTTGAACAGGTAGTCGTCTGTATTAGGAGATGTACCCTTCGGGAAATCGGCCGGTCGCTTTCTTTCAAACGTAACACAGTACCTAAAATGCATTGAATGAAAAGGTTGGCGCTTCGCGCCTCGAAAACCGAAGTGTCGAAAAGGCCTGTGACCGTCCCTTGTCCCCCTCTAGTCACGTTTTTCGGGTTAAAAGGGGTTTTCTTATGAGTCTACCAAGGTAACGGTAGATCAATTTTTAAAAGGTCCCAAAGATGGAAGAGAGTGATCTAGCTAGAAGATGACGAATCCAGCACTTTACTTCTTTAAATAGAATAAATCAAATAACTTTGTACAAATATTTGAAAATTTCAAAATTTGTCACATTGAAAATGGTTTGAAACGACTTAGATCATGATATCATGCTAGTAGGTTCGTTTCGTTTGATAACCTTACATCTTTCAAGTACTAGAATTGTCAAAGTCTCGCAAGTTCGGGAATCGACAAACTCAAGAGTTTGTGATATATTTTCTTCCAAATACAAGAATTAGAGCCAACGGAGACGGATGTTGTGGCTACTACCTTCATTTTTCGCTACACCAAATAATAACATCAATTTGGGTAAATCTGGCTTAAGGGGGTCTCAGTCGGTCGCCGTTCGTTCCTCTTTCCGGGTCAGTATCTCCCTAAATTGCAGGCGCTCAAACTTTGAAAGTTGTACCTAGATTTTACATTTTCAAGGATTTTTGAAATTCATCAGAGCGTCATTCTAGGGAATTAAAAATCTGAAAGATTGCCAAAGGAATCATAAAAATCGAATAATAATAATTATTGCCAGAGAAAAATGGGAAAACCTGTTTATTCAGTTTGGCACTAATGAATTTCAAATTTAAATGCAACTTTTAAAGTTTGAGCGCCTGCAATTTAGGGAAATACTGACACGGAACGAGAAAAGAACGGCGATCGACTGAAACCCCCTATGTAGAGGCCTTGAAATTGACATCAAAGTGGGTTTGTATTGATTGAGATGAGAAATTTTACTAATTCCATCGGGCATCATTATTTTTCAGCGATAACGGCTGCCGTAGCTGTATTGTCAAAGTATGGTATCCAGTGGTATCTGACCAAACAACAAAAGTTCAAGGAAGATGTCGCATTTGCTGTCGATAAGGTAAGTTCCAGTCGTTCTCAACTGCTAATTTTATGGAATTTTTTTTGTGATTCTTCCTCGTGTCAATTTATTTTATAGCTTTACCATGTTGCTCATGTCTGTTAAGGTCGTAGATTTGACGAAAACGAGGAAGTTCCTTGGAGTCGAACAAATGGAGAAAGAACTTCTGTCTTTTGGATTTTCCAAGGACGTCATTGCAGAGGCTTTCAACGTGGCATCGCGAGACTCAAGACTCAATCTCGACTCAATAAATAACGTTTCAGGTTTGTCTTCAATACTTGTAAGTATTTTTGTATTACCGGTATTTCGAACAAATTGGAAATGGACGGGCACCTTCCCATGAGGGAAATGGTTCATATTACTCATCAAATTCGAAACTTACAACAACAAAATTTGAAATTGGTCAACATGTAGAACTAGCAGTGATTCAATGAAATGTGATCGATACATTGAGTTAAGAATTTCTACCGGTGCGCAGACCATTTTTGTATGGAAGTAGGTTCCGTCACCATGATGGTTGGATGTCTGAAATTACTGTTGCTGTATAAATAGTAGGACGTTCTCCCCTCACTAATTTTGTTTTTAAAGCCAAAATGGAAATTTTGAATTCAATTTGAAGAATGGAAATCTGCGGTTGGTAGCGATATAAAGATTCACGGAGTGTGGAACCAAGAGAGGACAGCGTGCTTTGACACCTGGGTCGTGAACCTTGACGCCTCCTCGACTGGCAAGCTATCGCCCAGAGCGCGGCAAACTCCAAGCACAGAAAATATGATACGGCCGCTGAGGACCTGAGAGGCTCTTTTACCCCCCTCTTAGTAGCCTGCGATGGAACTCTCCACCGAGAATATGTACGACAAATTTCTGAAGAGGCTGGCAGGGGTACTGTCCGAGAAGTGGGCCAAGCCTCTCTCTCAAGTGACCTACTATTTGGTTTTGAGGAGAGCCGATCCAAACAGGATTTCGCTACCCCCTCCACCCAGGAGCCCCGGGGGAGCTAGTCATAGCTATCAGCTCCTCGAGGTGCCTGTTTGTATTAACACCACAGGTTAGGCCGAACCTCCTAGCTAAGGTTTTACCAACTAGACAGGTTGGTACCCGAGTTCATAACAGAACTCACATGCCGAGAGACATCTTCAGGGGGCTGGCCCTTGAGGATGCCATCTCTTCCCTTATAGCCTTCTTGGTACAAACCCATTAAGTAGGGTTTGGTCAACCACGACCACCACAAATCCAACCTCAACTGAGGGGCTGGCTGGTGATGCTTTGACCGAGGTCGGTGCATCTGTAGTCTGGGGCTCCCCTCGCCCGTGGTACTGGTAATTGAGATGAGTAAAAAGCCTTTTACGGCATTACTGCTATCCCCGGAAGCCCGACCAGGTAACAGGCCCGGAAGCAGAGAATTTGTACCTGCTCCCTAACCGCTCTACCCCTGTCAGAGGCATGTGCCAGAGCCCTAACATTAAGGGGGTACAGGAGAGGGAGGCATGGTGCGCGGCGGTACCCATAAAAAGACCTCAAGTAACCTGCTGGGTACGTGTCAAAACACAAATGGCTGTGATCCGAGCAGTGTCTATGAGACGAGATGAAATTAGAGGAGGGTGGCCTGATGCCCATATAAACTTCAACATTTTACATTTCAAAATTCAACTGACGTCCATTTCAAAATTTGACAGTGAACTCACCCACTTGTTTTGGTTAAGTTGTTACTGTTGTTGTTATAGTTTATACGTAAATATATTTTTATATATTTGTAGAATGGTAAGCGGGCAAAGAGCCAATTGTGTAATATTTAAGATGCTGCAGTCGGATCGATGTTCTTGGCCGCGGTATCGATGGGTAGTTGGGACTGATTAAGATTCTTTAGTACCCAGTGTTTCTTGATCGGTAGGATTCTGGTTTCTATCTTGAATGCTTGTTGGAGTTGGTGTTGCACTTGCCTCTTCTGGCGAGGTTTGTGGCGCTTCTTGTGGTACTGAGGTTCAGTTGGAGGCTAAGGTGGCCCTTGATCTCCTCAGGGCGCTAGGTGTCGTCAAGATACTGTAACACTGGCGAGTGGTAATATACCTACTGTGGGATGATGTTCAACTCAGTTGAACCTCTTCAACAAGATCGTCGTATTTTGATATTCTAACGCTCTTCAATAGAACCTGAGTTGAGTCGAGGAGCCATGATGGAAAAGCGCAACCATTGTTGGACCTCTGGATATCTGATGAACCGCACATGAAAAGTGCAATTTATGGAGGTTTCTAATAGATGTCAGTTTTAAGTGAATAAGCAATCCAAACCCTAAGTGGTTTTTATTCGCCTGAAACTCAGTTAGAACACAAGCAAGGAAGTCAAGTACTGACGTGGATGTTCAAAGTACGGTTACTGTGGAAACTGAAATGATTGTAATAAATAGTTGGACAAGTTGGTAGCTCTTTGGTGTTCTCTCAGTTTCTTTGTTTTGTTTGTTTTAAAAGCTTTGAACTAGAAAGAGCATCCAGCTGGTATACAAATACCACCATCAGGTGGTAAAGACCCTACCTACCCCCTACCCTTCCACCCCCCCCCCCCCCCCCCCCCCCGATGAGCCTACCTTTTGAAATGTTTCACTTCTACGTCGGGAAAAATTTTCCAACCTCCTTTGAAATTGGGTTCCGTGGAGAAGATTGTTTGAAGATCACGAATCTTTCTTTCAACTAAACCGTTACCTTGAGGAAGTTGATACGGTGCCATTCGATTCCTCTGTCAGTAGCGAATTTCCTTATTAATTCTGACTTGAACCGTGACCCGTTGTCAGACACTATTTTATTGACTTTTCCAAAATGTTATTACTCTTCAGATTGTTCATCACGGATATATACATAAGTTATATTTACTGTCCTGTTCAAATTCAAAAGAATATTCTACCGCTCCAATTTAGTATCAAATGTGAGTTTAGTCCTATCCTTGAGCATTACAACGTCCTTGATTCCAAATACTTCCCTTCGGTGTTTTCTCTCTTACTCTACTTACTCAAAGAGTACGTTTAATGGGAAAACGATAGGCTCAACTTGCATTCCCCATTACATTCACTTAGCTGGTATGGTGTGGATAATTATTACTACTCTTCAGCATTATTCATTTCAAGAAAGAAGGGCTCAAATTAATACCATAAGGATCATCGTTCTTCCGTATCTTGAAATCACCCTTGACCGTGTTATTTTGCAGGCCTCCGTTGGGTCGGTGAGACCTCAACCAGCTCAGTTTCAACCCCCTGGACCAACAATTACGGAGAAATTGATCGAAGTAAGTCTAATTATGTATATTTAAAAAATATAAACGTCTTTATCAACTATGAGTAGAATGCTGAATCCTCATCGACGATTTTTACGTAATTCTGTTCGATTTCTTCTAGTGACTGCTCACTTGATGCCGCCCACCGCCTGTTTGAAGATCCGAGGAATGTTTGCTCCTGCCAGAAAGGTACGTGTTGCAACTTATACGCAAGATTTATCAAACTCGCCTCGCCAAACTTCAGCCATCTATTCTAATTCTAATATTTCGCTCAGCAAGCCACTTGTGTTTACTCCGCTTAAAAATATCACTTTTAACACTTTGGATTTTTTCTCGTGTCGACTTTGCTGCATCAAACTGGCTATAACTCCCCGAATTTTCGAGAAAATCAAAATGTGATTACATCGTCTAAAGGCCATATCACACGAGCGATTTTTTGGCTTTTTTTCCGCTGGAAAATCGCTGGAACGTGAAGAGGAAGTTGGAATAAGTTAGGCGAAGTTGAAGAAGAATAACCGCAGAAAACTGCGAATAGAGCGCATTCTGGCGGCCAGCGATTTTCACTCCAACGTGACTACAAGTTTTGGATCAGGTTATAGTAGTGTGGAATTTTGAAGCAACGTTTTAGCGTCGCTCCCACTCCCAGAAAAAGTAATCACTTTACTTGTCTCCGTGGCGTCACTACGATTACGAGAAAATTAAAGAATGACAAGTGACAAGAATTAAAGAGAAGACAAATGACAAAACATGAGCTACAAATTACTAGTACATAATGACTAAATTATATAGAAAATTAAAGAAATTAATGTTGGCTTGACTTTTGAGCTTTATAATTAAAGTTAGTCAATTTTGAGATTAATAATTGAATTGTTTGTTCTGCCTCGAACACCATTTCCTGACTGTTAGGTAGGGATCTGCATTTGTCCATTTTTTTGTTCAAGGTATTGAGAAGGCCGTAGTACTCTGACATAAAGCAGGACGTTGTCCGCAAATCCGTTAATGAATTTGACAACGCCTGTGCTCTCCCTTCCAGAACATCACAGTTGGAACATGGGTTTGGAACAATGTTCGGGACACTTTTTTTACGCTTCAAGCCCCTTTTAACAAAAGCTGCACCTGAAACATTTTAATTTTAATTTTTCACAACACGAAATGTGTACTAGGCATTTTTCTACTTCGTAGTTTTCTGTCCTTGTACTAGGTATTACTATCTTGACGAAGATAACAAGAAGTAACTTACGAACATAGTGGCGAGAGTAAATACTACGATAATGTCACCTGAATACTAACTACCTAAATCAGAAATGATTCAGGAGTCCAGTACCAGTCGATTCTGTTCACCGTTTGGAACAAAAAAGTGGTGTTTTTTTACAGAATAACTCGATAAGGAACTTCAATGATTGGTGATTTCATTTTTTGCTTGAATGTTTATGGAAATATACGTGCAAAAAACGTCAACACATCTCTAAATATTCTTGTTGTCCACCTATTCACTATATCCTTCGGCGGCATACTTGTTGGAGGTTTAAAAATGAACGAAGAACTGATTAATTTTTCTCTCGGAAAACTGCAGAAAACTGAACAGACGTCGACTAGTAGATCAAGGAATGCTACAACCACAAATTACTTATCGATGGAGAACCTTCGAATGGTTTCCTTCCAGCTTTTTTTCCCGCACAAAATGGCGGACTAGAAAAATTAGAACGCGTTCTAAATATTCCAAAGCTAGAAGAATCGCTCCACCAGGGTGCAGGCTGTGCTATGGGGGGGGGGGAAGTGGAATTAAAAAACCCGCTGCATGGATACTTGAAACACTGTACTTCTTCCCTTGCATGGATACTTGAATCACTGTACTTCTTCCTCTTCACGTTCCAGCGATTTTTCTGCGGAAAAAAGCTGAAAAATCGCTCGTGTGATATGGCCTTTAGAAAGTAAAGTTGAATAGTTCATGTTAAGTAACCAAAGTATCTGTGGTTACTTAACAAGAACTATTCAACTTTACTTTCTTAGACGATGGTTACTTTACAACTGTTTATACTTCATAACTGTTATGAAGTATTAACAGTTGTAAAGTAACCACAGTAGTTGAGCAGTTAACCGTTATTGCAGTGGTTAAAAAGTCGAGAAAGAATGTTTAAATCAGCGAAACCCATTGATTCATTCTCTCGAAGAATTCAATCTTCCAAGGATTGAATTTGGAAACCAGCTTCAGTTTTGGCGTTTTCGAGGTTCTTTCTCGACATGTTCCAAGAATTCAAGGGACAAACCAGCCTTTGAAGTGGTTATTTCTCTCGAGTAAACCAACCAGTTTCGGTGTTTCCAACCTTCTATCACGACTTTTTGCTTCCGAGTCTACCTAGGTAGCGGAAGCTTTGTTTTCACTTTTCAAGGACGAAAAAAAAGTTCTCCAAAATCAAAATTTTCACTCGCGTTTTACAACTTTCTGAACAATTTTGGTTCCGTGTATGTCTGTGTGTCTGTCCGTCTGTCATCAATTCCTTGTAACGCGCATAACTATACGAAGTTATTGTCCGATTTCGATGAAATTTTCAGGGATTGTGCGGGTTGGTGTGTAGACGGTCCCCTACGAAAATCATCATCCTCGGACTGATACAAGCGACTGCGCATGCGCAAACGTGAATTCCTTGTAACGGCCATAACTTCTACATTTTCCATCTGATTTCAATGAAATTTTCAGGGATGTTACAGATTAGTATTTAGATGGTCCCCTATGAAAATCACCACCTTCGGACTGATAATAGTCACTGCGCATGCGCAAACGTGAATTTCCTTGTAACGGCCATAACTTCCACATTTTCTACTCGATTTCGATGAAATTTTCAGGGATTATGTGGATTAGGTTGTAGATGGTCCCCTATGAAAATCATCATCTCCGGACTGATAGAAGCGACTGCGCATGCGCAAACGTGAATTCCTTGTAACGGCCATAACTTCCACAATCTCAATCCGATTTCAATGAAATTTTCAGGGATGTTACAGATTAGTATTTAGATGGTCCCCTATGAAAATCACCACCTTCGGACTGATAGTAGCCACTGCGCATGCGCAAACGTGAATTTCCTTGTAACAGCCATAACTTCTACATTTTCCATCCGATTTCAATGAAATTTTCAGGGATGTTACAGAGTAGTGTTAAGATGGTCCCCTATGAAAATCATAGAGTTTTTCATAGAGGGATTTATTCATAGAGCGATGGTCTCCTGTGAGAATCTGAAATGTTATTCATGACAACGCTTCAATAGCTCAGAGGAAAGAGTCTTGATTAGAGCTCCAGGGGTCGCGGGTTCGAATCCCAGCCGAGGCTATGTATTTTTTTGAACCAATCACATACATCTACTCACTTAATTTTTCATCCGAATTTGATGACATTTTCTAGGATTGTCCAGATTAGCGTGCAGATGGTCCCCTATGAGGGTAGTGAAAGGTACTTAGAGATTGGTGTTTTGAGATTAACTACTATGCATCGGATCATCTGTACAATCGGGTTATGGATACGAGGAAGCTATGTGCCACACCCACTTGGCAGACGTTTTCAAGAATTGGAGGTAGAGATGAGCCTTTGAAGTGGTCGTTTCTCTCGTGTAAACCAACCAGTTTCAGTGTTTTCAACCTTCTATCACGCCTTTTTTCAAGAATTGGAGGTAGAGATGAGCCTTTGAAGTGGTCGTTTCTCTCGTGTAAACCAACCAGTTTCAGTGTTTTCAACCTTCTTTCTCGAGAGGGAGCAAGGAAGTTGTTACTATTTCAACAATTCGGACGTTTTCGATGTTAGGGTTACTTTTGGGTTAAAAGTGTGGACCCTGTACGTCCTACTTATCAAAAATTAGTTAGATTTTATACTATATTCGGGAAATAGGAAATTAATTTAATGCTCATTCCATCGGTGTAATCAGATTTTATTTCTAAGAAATTGAGAGAGTTGAAGCCTTTTATATGAATCATGGAGAAAAATAATTCAAAGTCTCATTTTAAGCGGAGTAAAAAAGTACTAAGCGGGAGAAGTTGCTGCACATTAGTTGTAAATTGATCTCCGAAGTTTGGCTAGTCGAATCTGATGCACTCTTTATGAAGATTGCTTTATGAAGTACTGGAGAAATATTTCTTCAAAAACACGCAAATAAATCGTATGCAGTAAAAAGAGTCCTAAGGTTAAGAGTTTATAAAATCACTCTTGCTCAGATAAAAGAGAAAAGGTTCTGTGCATACAAAAATTATTAGTTTTGAAATAATTTTATGTAATCCAAAATTAGCTATTCTCGGATGATTCAAGATGGTGTTACAAGATCAGACACGGTGCTTGTTTCAATCAGTGATTTTGTTGATTGTGTTTTCAGATCTTGAATAATGAAGATATTATGCAGTTGGTCGACACCATTCTGGAAAAATCCACCGGTAACAGGATCGTTCACATTGTTGTTGACCGGAAATCTCCTGATGGCATCGTTTATCTCAGGTAACGTCTAAAACAAATTTTGGTTTATTATTTTCAATATTGAACCTTTGGAATCGACCAAGTAAAACAAAATTTGATGGTTTACGTTTCAAGGTACGTAGAATCCAAATGTCGAATAACAATTTGGCCGGCCGTACGCGGCACTTTTGCCACTTAGCATTGACCGATTTTGATGAAATTTGGTATGTAGGCTCCATTTGGGGTCTAGTTGTGCCCCGAATATTTTGGTTGATGTAGGTCACTTTTAAGGGTCAAAAAATGAATTTTGAAAACGCCCTAACTCAAAGAATCTTGATATAAAAGTATTGTTTTTCCATCAATTTAAGATTCTATAGAATTTTTAGAATTTTTTGAGACCACGCGGAGCTCTGTAGGACAAACCGTTCGCTCCCTACGAGAATTTAAGGGTTGGACGTACGATCAATCAGAAACACGATTGTGAATGGCAAAAAGAGGCCTAATCTCCGTTGAAATTTTAGCTGACCGAAATGCGAACGATGTTGTTCTTCATGTTGGATGGTTGTTGGCTTTGCAGACGAGTGATCTATAGAAAAATTATAAACCATTGTGTAATAATTTGCAGCGTTTTTCTATACTTGCTTGAAAAAACTGAAATTTTTCTTATAAGTAGGTATTAAGAAAATCAATCATTTTTATTTTCATTTGTATTTAATCACTGATTTTGTCCCGTTAAGTTATATTCTTTCCAAAGTAGCTAACTTCCCTATTGCTTACTATAGGTAAGATACTTCCTGCCTAGTAATCAATATACTCCTGAATGTAACTGGATACTTCTGAATAACAATGAAAAAGTAGTTTTCTAACAAGTTTTTTCATGTTCCAATCTTCTCATATCTCAAATTTAAGTCATCTTACCAATTTGGAGTAAAACATTTTGTCTCGTTTTGCTTATAATCGAAAATTTAATTAAAACGGTAAATAGTGCTGCTTCATCAAAGAATAAAAATCCCAAAAACTAGATTCTCGCAATTATGTTGCTGGTTTTCTCTGCTGATGAAGAGTAAGACGATTGCAAAGTCGATAAAATTATGCTGCTCGATGTTAATTTTTCTGAAGTACTGTGAGTAGTCATGATTATTGCCTTTCTTCTAGGGCTCGAAACTAACCCTTGAGTTTGACCATAAACTAGTTATCTGATTGTGAGAAATTTAAGATTAAAATAAAATGACGTTTGATCTAGAGCACACTCTACCGTTAATCCATCTCGATGCTACCCTGCATCAACTCTGCAGATCTCTTCAAAACTGGACCGTGGTATCGAATAGTTAAGCTAGGATTGACAAAATACAGACACAAAACCGAAGTTGTTCAAAAAGTTCTAAAACCCAAAATTCGGCAGAAAATTTTGATTTTGAAGGTCTCAAATTTTCTTCTTATTTACTGAAAATGGTGTGTTTTTTATTGAGAGGAAGCAAAAGGTAGTAGTAAAGCACACATCACCCTACCTACTAGCTGATCATGGATATTTTTTCTATATTAGATTTCAGAAGATGCCACTAGGCGGCACTTCGGGCTAAATTAGTTGTATTCATGCAATCTTTAAATAGTTGTATACAGTAATAATGAATCAACATTAGATCTATCAGTTAACCCATTTTCGGCCACTGATGCGTTTTTGCATTCATATTTATGATTTTTTTAAATATTGAAAATAGTGGTAAATCTTTGCAGGAGAATTTTTCTCGATCGTGCTGTTCCTAAACTTTTCAGAAAAAGTTTTCTTTGATGTTCGGGAGCTCAATGCAATTTTGGAAATTTTTTAAAGAGGAGGCCTCTTGGGCGAAGGCATGAGTATGGTGGCTCAAATTCGATTCTGGACGAGTTAGCTTTCTGGGCCATGAGTTGAAACATATTCCGGTCCATAAATAAACTTTTACATTCTACCAAAACAATGAACTGGATAAATCATATCGATTTGGAAAATTGAGGCCTCTCAAATCTCATTAAAAAGTAAAATTCATAAAATATCGAGTAAGTAAAAGTAAAGTAAACAACCATTTCAGGTTAGATTTTTGTCCGACTGCCATTCCTGGAAAATTTCGAGTATTTTTGCTCTCAATTGGGGAGCAAATGATGCTTTATTTCGGCTGGCATTCTGTAAAACAGTTCATCCTCCTCTCCTCATTATTCAGTTATTTCTACCCTCGGCTTGAAATGGGTTAAGTAGGTCAATTGAAGTACAATCAAAGAATCAAATGTACAAGGTAGATCTGTGTGGCCACAGCCATTCGAGCTCTTGGGGTAACCTTCCGTACAACCGCTCTATCGCCATTAAGTACTCGTTTTTCAACGTTGTAAAACCGTCAATCATTTTGTATCTCAATTCATCCTTTATAG
Source organism: Apolygus lucorum (assembly GCA_009739505.2). Lineage (NCBI taxonomy): Eukaryota > Metazoa > Arthropoda > Insecta > Hemiptera > Miridae > Apolygus > Apolygus lucorum. Next base: position 3,124,934 of record CM019170.2, on the reverse strand, counting down.
TTCTGTTAAAGTGGTGAAGTTGTTAGGTATCTGTGCGTTCATTATCCCGAGGGATCAACATCTGGAGAACAATTTCCACTACCAGTAGGTTTCATGGTGTTGAGCTGATCTGATGCTGATGTCACACTCATCAGCTGGATCGAAATAGCCAAGAATGATAATGATGAAGCTTCAACACTGCACATTTACCTTCCATATTTGATAGCGAGGGAGCTATTCACAGTTGTGTTTCTAATCACTTACTGAAAAGTGATCACTACATGGTTGCGAATCACTTCTGTTCTGACCCCACTTTGGGTAGTAAAGTTTTATGTTACTCTAAAATCTGGACTCTGTGAGGTTCTCTGGTTCAGTATTGATTGAGAAAACTCATGTTAGAGAGTTCCGTCAAACCTTTTTTTCTGCAAGCGCGCTCATTCAGTGGTTTCCGCCCTTATGTTTCTGTAATAGGTCAATTTTGCTGATAGGTTTTCCATTCGCGCACAGCAGTAGATTGTTTCTGCTTAATACCTTCAGTATTTTTGAAAATAGCTAAAGAGCATACAAAAACAGTACCAATCCTACATATGGGTGATCCACATAGAAAATAATTTATACCGTTAAATGATAATTTTCAGATCAAAATGAAATATAGCAATGCATCAGGGTACTGGAGAGTAGTCGCTGCATTTACACCTATTATTCTCAAAGTGCTACCTAGATGGTTTGATCATAAATGCTTGCATACGAGTCTGCAACATTGGGACATTTTCATGTCAACCACTACACAACAAGGTAGTGAAGTAAGGTTATTAGTTCATGTACCCAAGCATCAAAATAAGAAAACAGTTGATTGTTCTCTACGCAACACAGTGAGTCTATTTTATTTATTGGTCGCGTGAGCAAGTTTTCGTGACGATTTTTCAGTTTATGTGCCAAAGCAAAGACATGAAAATGTCAAAAAAAAACTTGTTCAGGTTTTGCAGTAAAACTTGGCACAGAGAAGTTACTGTTAGAGAAGTTATTACTTGCTTGAGAATCTATGGAAATGAATAATATTCTCTAGCCGAGCTAGTTTTGTCTAGGACCTCCCTTCTGTCCTTGGGTACGTTGTGAAAGGAGCTCAAAGGGTGAATACTGGGTATTTCGCTCCCTTCCGCGAGGGAATGAGATTCCTTGTGTTGAGCTTTTCCATTTTATCCTGTATGGTTGTTTATAACGATTTACTGGGGCGTAACTTCCTTTTGGTTTATTATTTTCAATAATGAACCTTTGAAATCGACCAAGAAAATTTTTTTTTCAACACCCCTCGAAATTTGGTGGTTTACGTTTCAAGGTACGTAGAATCCAAAAATCGAATAAAATGTTGGCCTTCCTTCCGCCGTACGCGGCACTTTCCTCACTTAGCATTGGCCGATTTTGAAGATTAGGGTCTAGTTGTGCCTCGAAGCTTTTGGTTGATGTAGGTCACTTCTAAGGGTTGAAATTTTGAAAACGCCCTAGGTAACTCTAAAAAGTTTGATATAAAAGGTATTGACATAGTATTGAATTTTTAGAATTTTAAAGACCACTCGGAGCCGTGTAGGACAAGCCGTTCGCGAACTTAAGGGTAGGGGGAAATTTTGCGCTCTCTGATGAAATCGCGTATAAGCTCATGTTCCTTCGCCAAAAATCGCCTTGATTTTTTTTTTTTTTTTTTTTTTTTTGTAAAGCATTAAGTCCTGTAGGTCCTGACACGGTTTTTAAAAAAATACTATACTCCGGGAAAAGGTACGGCTATTTGAAAAAAATCTTCAAATACGGCCAAAATTCTAGGAGATAGATGAATTTTTTTCCTCAACTTCTCGATCAAAAATTGCCAAACAAACGAATACGTCTGTTCGTTACGATCTAATGCACAATTAGAAAAAATAATCAAGGCGATAGGGCAAGTAGAACCCGAGAAAAAGGAACATAAGTATTGAAAAACGTGGTTTTTCAGGAAACGCGATTTTCTAAAAAAGAAGCGTGTTCCATCTATAACGTCATCTGGTGTGTCCGTAAACCTTTCCTAGCTTCTGATGAGTCATTTTGAACCCTTTGGAAGAAGAAGAAGAAGGACATAATTATAACCATATGTCTAATCTCTGTGTGTAAAACCTTCCCAACCGGTGTTGACAAAGTTTTGCGGAGTGTTTGAACCGGTTATCGCTTTTCGTTCGTCACCTTTACCTTTCGTTCAGTTGCCGTTCGTATTTTCTATAATGCCGAGATCTCAACGAAGGAAGGATAATAAAAGGATACGAGGGAAGGAAGAATAAAAAAGAATCAGGCAAAGCGATACTTGAGGATATGTTTCAAGAGGAAGAGGGGGACGACCCGGCTTACGGCGCTGGCCTCTATTAGCCGAGGCAAAAGAGGCCTAATCTCCGTTCAAATTTTAGCTGAGCGAAATGCGATCGATGTTTTTTTTTCATATTGGTTGGTGGTAGCAATGGCAAAGCCGTGTTCTTTGCATACGAGTGATCTACATAGAAAAATAATAAACCTTTGAGTAATAATTTGCAGCGTTTTTTGTACCTGATGTATAACCCTGGTGACATCCAGGTGTGAAACTGATCCAAACTAGTATTCAAACCAAATTTGGCAAAAATAAACGCCACACTCTTCAGTGAATCATACCTGACATGGTACTATAAATATCACGTTATTGGAGTTGAAGAGTATTAAGTGGGTGTGGCACATAGCTTCCTCGTATCCATAACCCGATTGTATAGATGATCCGATGCATAGTAGTTAATCTCAAAGCACCAATCTCTAAGTACCTTTCACTACCTTCATAGGGGACCATCTACAAGCTAATCTGAACATCCCTGAGAAATTTCGTCGAAATCGGATGGAAAATGTAGAAGTTATGGCTGTTACAAATAATTCATGTTTGCGCATGCGCAGCAACTATTATTAGTCTGGGGGAGATGATTTTCATAGGGGACCATCTACACGCCAATCTGAACAATCCTAGATAGAAAATTTCATCAAATTCGGATGTGAAAAATGTAAGTGTAATGGGTGTTACAAGGATTTTACGTTTGCGCATGCGCAGAGGCTACTGTAATTTTTAAGGCCTTTATTTTCATTGGGGACTATCTACAACCTAATCCGCACAATCCCTGAAAATGTCATCAAATTCGGATGAGAAATGTAGAAGTTGAGGCTGTGGCTAGGATTTCGTGACAGACAGACAGACACGGAACCAAAATTGTTCAGAAAGGTCTGAAACGTAAAACGCGAGTGGAAATTTCGATTTTGGAGAATTTTTTTTCAACCTTGAAAAGTGAAAACAAAACTTCCGCTACAGCTGGGTGAGGGGAGGATTAAGAAGGCTGGTCCTCGTTTTATAGTTTACTCAAGTACTTTCGCCGGGTAGGCATCATCAGGAGCTTAACTGTCTAGTGGATGGGGGTTCACTTTTCCCTTGGTTATACATGGTAATAATCATTTGGCTGAATTTCCATTTGTCATAGGGGCTTGCGGATTTGCTGCTTAGAGGTGGGAAATTTGAGATTCTTCTCCTGTTTGCCTTATTCTTATAAAAGGGGTATTATTTAATTTAAATAATACCCCTTTTCCTTGCTTGTTCAATCAAGTGCCAAATAATAATTCCCAAGCAGGGAGATCTGGTGACCCAATTGCACCATATAAGGATGACTACATCTACTACATGCAAAAAATGTACAAGGAAAATACCAAAAATTTTGGAATGAAGAATAAGGCAAACAGGAGAAGAATCTCAAATTTCCCACCCCTAAGCAGCAAATCCGCAAGCCCCTATGACAAATGGAAATTCAGCCAAATGATTATTACCATGTATAACCAAGGGAAAAGTGAACCCCCATCCACTAGACAGTTGAGCTCCTGATGATGCCTACCCGGCGAAAGTACTTGAGTAAACTATAAAACGAGGACCAGCCTTCTTAATCCTCCCCTCACCCAGCTGTAACTACAAAGTAATGGCTACCACTATTTGTGAACTTCCGCTACTAAGCTTCGCTACGACTCGGAAGCAAAATGCTGCTGATGACAGTATGAGGACAGACTCCATTCGCTGATTTACGCCCTCTAAGATTGCCAAATAGACCAAAGTGAACTACATAGAAATGGTGTTTTGACCTCATTATTGCTTCCGAGTCTACCAAGGTAGCGGAAGCTTTGTTTTCACTTTCCAAGGTTGAAAAAAAAATGTTCGGATTAGGTTGTAGATGGTCCCCTATGAAAATCATCACTGCCGGAATGATAGTAGCCACTGCGCATGCGCAAACATAAAATCCTTGTAACAGCCATAACACTTAAATTTTTCATCCGAATTTGATGACATTTTGCAGGATTGTTCAGATCGGCGTGTAGATGGTCCCCTATGAAAATCAAGGCCTTATAATTGACAGTAGCCTCTGCGCATGCGCAAACGTAAAATCCTTGTAGCAGCCATAACTTCCACAATTTCTATCCGATTTCGATGATATTTTCAGGGATTATGCGGATTAGGTTGTAGATAGTCCCTTACGAAAATCAAGACCTTAAAATTGACAGTAGCCTCTGCGCATGCGCTAACGTAAAATCCTTGTAACAGCCATAACTCTTAAATTTTTCATCCGAATTTGATGACATTTTCCAGGATTCAGATTGGCGTGTAGATGGTCCCCTATGAAACTCCCCTTCTCCAGACTAGTAGTTTGCGCATTCGCAAATATGAATTCCTTGTAACAGACATAACTTCTACATTTTCCATCGGATTTCGACGAAATTTCTCAGGATTCTTCTGATTGGTGTGTAGATGGTCCCCGTGTGTGGCACAGTTTCCTCGTATTCATAACCCGATTGTATACAGGGTGTTTCACGAAAAGGTTACACCCCCCCTTCATTTCCGCAAAATACAGCGTAAAAAATTCCGACCAACGCAATTCTTCATGATTTTTTGTGAGGATCTCAGGAAAAATACTTTTGCGCAAAAAAGTTGCTCGCAATCGTGCGCAATTGACACTAACTTCATTTTTTCAATGGAACCCCCCTTTTTTATTACAGATTCGGATTCTACGTCAAAATTCATGAAAAATTCATACCCGAATCGATTTGTTTTATTTTGAGGCTCCTGGCTTTTTGGACGCTCTAAGTTGCGCTACTCCACAATTGCACAAAAATTAGGTTTTGGAGAACCCTTGTGTGGCACATGTTTTTTCATCATTTTTTGACGCTGAATCACAGGGTGTCATCCGTTTTGAGGAAGACCAAGATTTCAAGAGGAAAAATTAACATTTCTTTCACGAAAACATCAGTTTTGTGGTCGAAGTCATGTTTATTTTTATTTTCTCACCTCCTTTTGAACCACGGGCTTGGGGCCGTCTACGGTGGAGTTAAAAATAAAAATTGGCAGCACGATCATGCTTTAACTGAATAAGATTGCCTAAAAACTCATAACGATTCAAAAAGAGCGATTGTTTCACTAATAACAACCGAATTTTTGGCCGCCATTTAGAAAAATTCCAGTCAAATTGAAAAACGGATGACACCATGTGATTTAGCGTTAAAAAATGATGAAAAAACATGTGCCACACTTAGGGTTCTCCAAAACCTAATTTTTGTGCAATTGTGGAGTTGCGCAACTTAAAGCGTTCAAAAAGCCAGGTTGCGCGCAATAAAACAAATCGATTCGGGTATGAATTTTTCATGAATTTTGACGTAGAATCCGAATCTGTAATAAAAACATATTGTTTAGTAATGCATGCATTCCAGGGGACGTCCCATTGGATAAGCATTAGCTCAGTTTAACCAGTTGTTAAGTGATAAAACTGTTTCACTCGATGTAATTTATTTATTACTTTAGGCAAGAAATACTGACCCCCCCCCCCCCCCCCGCTTCTCATCATTATTCTCCATAACATTTCTAGCGGCATGGGAGCCTCGAATCTGAAGAGCATTTTAAAATTCATGATCTACGACACCCAACATGCGAATTCGAGTCCCCCCCCCCCCATCAGCACCACCACCACCGATGGTGCCAGTCTGGCACCAAAGCGGAAATACGTCGTAACATTGAACGTGCATCTATTAGTTTTAGTAGGCAGTCCGTCGAGATTCACATCCTTATTCAAGGTGAAACACACAAAAAAAAAAAAAAAAACACGAAATAAGCGGTTTATGGCATCATGGCACCATATCCTGGCACCATGGTGGCACCACTATTAGTTCCATGGTGGTACAGAGAATAATTCATGAAAATCCGGAGGTATAATGAGAATTTTTCCTCAATTTCAAAGCTTGGGTACAATTAGTAAGCAGTAAAGGAACCAAAATATTGAAAAAATCGGATATTTTGTGAATATTATCCCCCCACTCACCCCCTCCCCTTGCGAATTTTGGTACTCTGGTAAAATCATGTACAACTCGGAAGTTATTTGAGTAAACAAAAAAAGAAACGCGCAAATCGGTTGGAAATTGAGGCCTGGGCAGAGTTTACAAGATTGTGCATGCAAACGCACGTTTTTTAAGCATTAACCCCCCCTTTCCCCCTCTTAAAAAGCGAAATCCAAAATTCCGGCGCCGTAGTGCACAACTAGATAGTTTTCCGCGTCAAACGAAAAAAGAACCAGGAAAATCGTTTGAGAACTAAGGTCTGGGCAGAGTACACAAGATTATGCCCAAAAACGCACGTTTTTCGAGCATTAACCCCCCCTTTCCCCCTTAAAAGGCAAAATTCGAAATTCCGGTGACGTAGTGCACAACTAGATAGTTTTCCGCGACGAACAAAAAAAGAACCAGGAAAATCGGTTGAGAACTAAGGGCTGTGCAGAGTAGGTACACAAGATTTTGTTACACATACACACACACACACACACACACAGACATACACCTATGGTTTTTTTTCGTGGATTTGGATTCAGAATGGTCTAAAACGGATTATTGTGTGGTTATTTTTTTTTCTGTTGAGTGTTGTCCTCCTTCACCCCAGATCGATCGCATAAGGACGCCCAAGTCTTACTGTGGGACGTCCTAAAAAGGGGGGTTCCATTTGAAAAAATGAAGTTAGTGTCAATTGCGCGCAATTTTTTTGCGCAAAAATATTTTTCCTGAGATCCTCACAAAAATCTCCGATCGCACGTAATTTATTGCAGTATTCTAGAGAACCTTGCTTCATAGCTACCGATATGCAGCTATGATGTTGTTTACTGGTTGCAGCGTTGCATTTTTAGTGATAAAAAATTCCTCCACTCCCTACAAAAATTAAAAACGCTGCAAATCATTGCTCAAAGGTTTATTATTTTCTGTATAGATCATCCTTCTGTATAGATCACTGGCTCTCCATCAATAGCACCTACCACCATCTGTATTCTCCCTTGACCTTCCCTCTCAAATTTCAGCTCCTGCGTTCAATAGGATTGAAAATGGCTTCGGAGCTCACTCAGCTGATCAGTGATCTGAAGAGTGGAGAAGATCTCCTCAAATGCTGGAGACGCCTGGAAAAGCACTTCCATTCAATAGGATTGAAAATGGCTTTGGAGCTCACTCAGCTGATCAGTGATGTGAGGAGTGAAGAAGATCTCCTCGAATGCTGGAGACGCCTGGAAGAGCACCTCCATTCAATAGGATTGAAAATGGCTTTGGAGCTCACTCAGCTGATCAGTGATGTGAGGAGTGAAGAAGATATCCTCGAATGCTGGAGACGCCTGGAAGAGCACTTCCATTCAATAGCATTGAAAATGGCTTCGGAGCTCACTCAGCTGATCAGTGATGTGAGGAGTGAAGAAGATATCCTCGAATGCTGGAGACGCCTGGAAGAGCACTTCCATTCAATAGCATTGAAAATGGCTTCGGAGCTCACTCAGCTGATCAGTGATGTGAGGAGTGAAGAAGATATCCTCGAATGCTGGAGACGCCTGGAAGAGCACTTCCATTTAATAGCATTGAAAATGGCTTCGGAGCTCACTCAGCTGATCAGTGATCTGATCAGTGAGCAATGATTTGCAGCGTTTTTTACCCACCAACATTTTTTTTACCTACCAGCTAGGTACTACCTACCACACCATCCTGGCTTCACACCTTCACAATCAAGTTTATTAGAAAGAACTAAACGCTTCACACTCGATTCGAAAAATAGAAAGCTTGATATGGAAATTTGATTACTGGTTACGCAGAAGGCATAACTGTATACAAATCGAAGAAATGAACAGCGATCGCATTTTAGTCAGATAAAATTTGAACGGCGATTAGACCTCTTTTGCGATTCACACTCATGATTCTGTTTTATCGAAGGAAAACCTTCAAATACTCGTAGGGACCGAACGGTTTGTCCTACAGAGCTCCGGGTGGTCTCAAAAATTTTTAAAAATTCCGTACTATTTAAAATTAGTGAAAAAACGATACCTTTATTTCGAGAGTTTTCGAGCTAGGGCACTCTTGAAAATTTCAACCCTTAATTTTCACCCCTTAGAAGTGACCTACATCAACCAAAAGCTTCGCGGCACAACTAGACCCCAAATGGAGCCCATATACCAAATTTGAACCAAATCGGTCCAGTGTTGCTAAGAAAAGTGCCGCGTACGGCGTACGGCGGACGGACGGAAAATTTTTTATTCGATTTTCGGATTCTACGTACCTTGAAACGTAAAACATCAAATTTTGAGGGGGGGTTAAAATTTTTTTTTTCTTGCTCGATTCCAAAGGCTTATTATTGAAAATAATAAACCAAAATATTACAGTAGAAGAAAGATAAAGAGGGAGAGGGAGCAAATAAACGATTATTAAACGCTTGCATACGAGTCTGCAACACTTTGAAACATTTTCATGCTGATCTGGGAGCTCGATTTTCGACTCAGCTGATCTGGGAGGTCGATTTTCGACTCAGCTGATCTAGGAGCTCGATTTTCGACTCAGCTGATCTGGGAGCTCGATTTTCGACTCAGCTGATCTGGGAGCTCGATTTTCGACTCAGCTGATCTGGGAGCTCGATTTTCGACTCAGCTGATCTAGGAGCTCGATTTTCGACTCAGCTGATCTGGGAGCTCGATTTTCGACTCAGCTGATCTGGGAGCTCGATTTTCGACTCAGCTGATCTGGGAGCTCGATTTTCGACTCAGCTGATCTAGGAGCTCGATTTTCGACTCAGCTGATCTGGGAGCTCGATTTTCGACTCAGCTGATCTGGGTGCTCGATTTTCGACTCAGCTGATCTGGGAGCTCGATTTTTGACTCAGCTGATCTGGGAGCTCGATTTTCGACTCAGCTGATCTGGGAGCTCGATTTTCGACTCAGCTGATCTGGGAGCTCGATTTTCGACTCAGCTGATCTGGGAGCTCGATTTTCGACTCAGCTGATCTGGTAATATCAAACTGTAAAGTACCTACCTACCTAACAACTTCACTTCTGATGGTCATAATCATCATTGTGGCGACTTGGGACAAATTTCGTTAGCAAATTTCGTTGCAACAAATTTCGTCGCATCAAATTTCGTGACGATTTTTTTTTTTTATGTGCCATATGAAAGACATGAAAATGTCAAAATCATGAAGAATTGCGTTGGTCGGAATTTTTTACGCTGTTTTTGCGGAAATGAAGGGGGGTGTAACCTTTTCGTGAAAAACCCTGTATACAATCGGGTTATGAATACGAGGAAACTGTGCCACACTCACTTGGCAGACTTTTTATTGTCTACCTATTACCACCCATACCTAGTTGAAATTGATATTTATCTGAAATTGTGACCTTTTTTTTCTCAGGGGTTTGACTCGATCGGATGCTGGCGGCGTTTTCAAAAACCTCAACAACTCCATCTACGAAGGTCGACCGATAAGCATCAAATTCGTCCGCGAGGCTCGCTACGACGAAAAATTCCCAGATTCGGCCAGATGCACTCGCCCTCTTCGTCCTTCTTCGCAGAAATGAAAACTCAACCTCCTCAACGCCTTACTTAGTGAACTCCTGAATGTCCCAAGTTTTGTTTCCTAAGATAAAGCTATTCGAACAACGTCAACCGAATTGTGAATCGATGTTTGGCTTGTAAATTAATGTTTTGTTCAACATTTTAGTTCGAAAATACATCAACACGACTGATCATGTCGTCGAACTCACTCATTTTAGATTTTGATTCTTGTAATTATTAACAATTATATTTAACGTTGTTATGCTTCGTTCACAAACTCACTCAACCATTCCTGACGGTTCTGGTGAATCTTGAAGTAATCTGTGCCTTTTCTCTGGTATCTTTCCGCGCTTAGAAGCAGAAGCAGCAGATGGAACGAAATTCTTGTTGCTGTAAAGAGTAGAAAGATCAACTTCATTGTTCAACATCATTCAACTTCAATGTTGGGGGGGATCGGCTCTTTTTTTAAATCTTGATGGTTTGGTGTATTTTTCCCATCTTCCCGCGCTTGGAAGTTCTAGATGTATTAAATACATTCGAAGTTACGAATTATAGCGACATCAATTTATTTCAATTTTAAATAAATTGATGTCGCTATAATTTGTAACAACCTTCGAACATTCAAAAGCGAGTCTGAGGAATCTGTTTCGGTCAATCTGAGTAATTAAATTTTTTCCTAGCTCATTTCATGTTTCTGTTCAGTTCCTCTCCATCCAGTCGATAATTTGACTCGAAAGAACCTTTTCATTTCAATGTTCGAATAATATAGCTTGTAATGTAATCATTGAATGCTTTCGATGATGAAAAAAATTTTTTTATACTATGATAATGATAATTTTTTCAGTGTTTCGAGTCCTTTTGTGTTAATTAACCTTCTGATAATTTTGAATTATTCACGTTGTAAATATTATGCTTAATGAATAAAAGTTCTCGAATTTTCAGTTTTGATACTGCTTTCGAACCCTTGAACTTTGGCATGAGTTTCCTTAAATTGTCTACAACATAGTTTGACTATGAATTCAATCAATTTGCAGTCATTTGTTACCGACTTCATCGCGCCGAAGGCGCGCAAAACAGAAGGTACTCAATTCGGGTTGTCGTGGGACGATTTTTTTTTTTTTTTTTTTGTCTGAACGCCTTGCATTTCTTTATTCTGGTATCAATCTGTCTGATTCTTTTTGAAATGTGTTCTACCAGTGTCCGTGGTGGTTCCGTTTCAAACAGATTTCATTTTGGTTTGTTAAAAGTATAGAAAATTCGTGAAAGAAGTTGAAAAACGTGGTTCCGGTTTTCGGGAATATTGGTCCGCATTCACTCTTCTTCCCCGGTGACTTCCGACAGAGTCGATGGAGGACCATTTGTGTATAGTCAAATTAAAGGTCTGATTGTAAGCTTTAAAATTATATGATTTATGAGGGGGGTTCCGATAACCAAAAGGTGCTGCGTGGGATGAGAAACGGGGAAATTATAGAGGGTTATTAGCTCAGAACCTGCCTGAGCCATACCAAACGAGTTTATGAATGCTCAAGTATGTGAGTTTTCCGACCAAATATGAAGGATAACATAGTACTGTTAGTTAGGTATTCAACCAAGTGGTTGTAGCACATAGCTCCCTCATCACTAATAACATGATTGGGTAGGTAATAGTAAAGGAGATCGTCAGAACTGCATAGTGCCCTACCATAGTATAGTACAGTTAGATACAGAGAGATAATATCTCTCTGGACTATATTATAGTCCAGTGGGGTGACGAGTGGGTATTCTACCATATGGGTGTAGCACATAGCTCCCTCGTCATTTATAATAAAGTTGGGTATCTAATGGTATAGGAGATTGTCGGAATTGAATAGTGCCGTACCAAATATGAGATATGTAGTACAATTTGGTGATGAGAGGGTATTCTACCAAGTGGGTGTAGCACATAGCTCCCTCGTCACTTGTGGAGACGACTAGAACGTGAATATGGACTCCTAACATCTTCAAAGCATACCCAGTGCATACAGCATGTTGGTATGCTATACTGAAAATCGAAAAAACCAAGAATCGTGTAAAAAAAAAAAACTTTCTAGAAGAAATTCCAACACCATTGTTCCTTTTCTTAACCATACCTTCAACTGAAAGATTTCTTTGAAAATTTGCTCATTAATTCATGCTGCATGAATGGACTTTTTTGTTAGAAGGTTTTTTATGTTCATTAGGTTAGTAGTAAAGGTTCATCACATTGTGTACGAAATAACGTCAAAATCAAAACATATTGGAAGTAACTGATTTTACAAATTAATGTTGTAAGTTTTGAGCTTGGGGTTTTAGGTTGCTTGATGCGTTCAAAGATAAAAATGCTCAGAAGGAGCCAATGTTAGCGTATTTCAAACCTCAAGTAGCTTACAAAATGATACTAAGCAAATCCTCAATTAACCTAGTACCAGAGACACCATGGGGTATGGGAACAAGAACGGTAGACGACACAATTGACAAATTACTGTTCATAAATTGTATTTAAAGAAAAATAAACGAATGTATCAAAAAATAAGTATGCGTATCGAATGTACCTTATCTTGTACTATAGGAGAATATATGAGTATACTTCAATTGAGACAAAACATCCCACGTTGTGACTAGGAAAATGGTACGCAACGTGTACCGATCAAAATTATTCAAAATCAAAATCAAAATTATATCAAAATAATGAAAATAAGGTGTGGGCTGTAAAATACATGCAATGTGCAAGATAGTACTGAATTGTTGTAGTAGTTAACGAAGATTCAAACAAAAAGATATAAGTGTACCACTGCTCGTACCACAATATTATAGAAAATGATTATGCTCGCTGAAGGCGTACCTTCTGAATAACAGGTAAGTTACTTGTAAACAATTTCGTACCGAATCGTGTATCTAGTTATTTATGGCAATCAAACCAGCGTACTGAACGTGTATCGTCTGAATGACAAGTAAGTTACTTGGAATATTACTGTACTGAATGCGTATCTAGTTACTTATGGCAATCAAACTAGCGTACCAAACGTACCTAACTGAAGGTTATGCGTATCTAACAATGAAGTTACTGCTTATGGCTCATGTAACCTATTCGAGTGCTAAGAACAACATTTGTATTAAATGACGAATGAAGTCTGGAATATAGTGAGTTACTGGCACGAAGCGAAACAAAAGGAAACAATGGAAATGGTGATTACCGTACTTCAGTGGGATCTAGGAGTCGTCTCGATTGGTTGGCACGGGTGTACCACTGCGAAGGCGCCTTGGTCCAGTAGTCGGTAGTCCAGGTGAGTTCAGTGAGCCCATAGGGAATCACTGGCGAAGATTGGTTGAAGTGAGAGTTCGTACCTATCGTGACTAGGTACGGGAGAAGACTGAGAAAAGCTACTTTAGCTACACTGTTGAATGGCAAAAAAAACGACGGCCCAGTGTACTTGCATCCACTCGAGTCAAGCGTAGACAGATGACTGATCGGAGGGAGCTCGTCGAAGGGGCAGGTGGAGAGCAGTGGGTGGGAGAAACTGACGACAACCGAGCACCTCCGAGTGTCCTACAGCTCTTCACCCGGGTTTCCCGCGCTGGAGGTTTGGCTGGCCCAACTGCTTCGGCTTTCCCGCCTTTTCGTCGTCTGCCCCACTGTCTCCGCCCCCGACTTACAATGTGAAAGGTGTTTCATTTACCAATATGATTATTGATTTCCTATTTATTATTACTGTGAAAATACGACATTTAGTAAGGTGATTGATGTCATCCATGGCGCTACCACAATCGAAATATCATCGTATGAATTACAGTGGAGGCAGCATAGTTGCCCCTATTTCTAAGATGGGCAACGTATCTTTTGATGAAGTACCTACCCAATATAGGAGTGTTTTGAACATGTTTAGGGCTTGCTAGCCTTCCAGTCGAGTTGGATGGTCGCCCTTGTTGCTGCTGACCTTGATTTTGTCAGGCAGCATTCAGCATGGTGCTACCGAGCAGCACCATCAGCTCGTTTGCTGCTGCACTACATGAATCAGTGGATCTAGCGGCTGGGATGTTGGGCAGGAGAGATTGTATTACATGCCGAGTGGCCAAGGTAAGAAGCCCGACAGGTCTTCAGGAAGCCTGGGATCGTGGTAGATGAGGGACCTGGTCCACGCTCATATTTCGTTAAACTTGTTGGTGCTTCATCCAATAGGACGTTTCTGCGAAATCGTAAGTTTTTGAGGAAATGGGGTTGCGTGGAGGTTGATTGTGGGTCTCAATCTGTTGATGACTCTGAGCACTTGACTGGTCCTATCACTAGTGAACGGACCCCTGAAGAGGGTTCTACGGAGGAATTGGTTGAGAGAGCTAGGCCTGCAAGGCATACTAGACCTCCAGTTTACTTACAGGATTATGTCTGCCAGTAACAAAGCCTAATTTCCAGTATGGGTTCTTCACATGTTTATACTTGTGAAGTTCAATTATATTTGTTCAATTGTAATTTGTTCATTCAATTCAATTGTTGTAATTTGTCAATCAAGTTGTTCAGTTTGTATAGCTTGCTTTAGTTTCTATGTAGTTATGTTCTCTTAACCCTGTACTTTGCAATATCTAATATAGGTACCATACTTGTTTTCTGTTCAAATTTTAACATTCTAGAAACTTTTTCATTTTTATCATGTTTTTAGAGGGTCAAGGGTACATTTTAGGGGAAAATTGAAACGAATCTCCTTAGGAAAATTACCAAAATTTTAGATAATGAACTCGTTATTTCTTTGATTAAGACTGCGTAGTTGTACTGGTGTAGATTCACGTTTACTACATCTAATCAGTAGGTACGTGTAGCAAGTGAGAAGGTATAATAATTATACCTAGCTAGTAAGTAATTATTATTACGAGCGGTTCTTCTATTATTTTATTTTATGGATTCATTTTTCCCTTTTGTTTTTTTGTTTTAATTTTATTCTGATTGAAACAGAACGAAATGCATTTTATTTAATAACAATTCTCATTTATCGATGACTTGGCTGTGTACGATATGTAGGTAGGTACTTACTATACCACACATATTGAAAATTTGTTTAAATTTCAAAATTTTAAAAGCTTTTTCAATTCATCATGGTTTTGGAGGTTCTAAAGTATAATTCAAGGGGGGGGGAGGGGGGAATTTGAAAGATTCGCCATGGAGATAGTTTTGCCAAGTATAGGGTTAAATGTTTACTGTTTTAATGAAATCAACCTGCAACCAATACAAAGTGTGAAGGGAAGGGGATGTGCCATATTTATAATGTTGGCAGCATTGTTTAGTTTTAAGTTTGAGTTGTATTTTGCACAGTTAAATAAAATAGATTTCTCCTGCTATGTCGATGGTTTTATTAACTATTTCCATCAATCTTACACTTGTATTCTTATTCTGAATGTCCAGGTTAGTATATGACAGCTTGGACATGGAGCCCCTCCAGACCTGGTGGGCTAAGATAAGCAAGTATGGCAGAAATGATTTACAGCAAGCAGTGGTACCCAAGAACATCAGGGGCATGGTCTGGGAAAAGTGCCACTGAGTTGGGCATCTCCGTGGTAACACCATAAGGGGGGTGCTCCAGTCCCATAGGGCCGGCGTCGGATAAGTCCTAGGCGTCCACCCCATTAGAATTTGATATTTTTTTAAATAGTGTATTGTAGGCGTCCTACTTGTGGCTGCAGTATGTTGAGACCACAGAGGTAGGGTCCTGTCTACTCGTGGTGTTTGTGATGATCGCCACACCAGTTGTAACGGGAGTTTGTTCGACAGGGTTGAGGTCTCGATTTGCGGTGAAATCGATATCGGATCGAGGTTGTGACGCCACGTGCCGATCCCATGTTCTCCGATCGTTATAAGACTCAACGTGGCGAGCTCGGGTGGGGAAATACAACAAATATCGAAGCAATATGAAAGTTAGAATTACAAGGGTAGCGGGCGGTAATTACCTGTGGCGTGTCAAGGAAGCGGCCAGCCGGAAGTTTGTGACGAAGGTAAGCTGAAATGGTTTTGCCTGATGGGCGTCCTAAAGAAGAAAGATCGGAACACCAAATGTGATTCCTGCTGTAAGGGCCTACGAGGATTCCTGAAGGGAATCTCGGAGATTGTGGCGGAGTGTGACGACACCAAGCTCTGTATTACACACTGAGGAACCAGGTAGAACTCGAAAGAGCAACTGCAAGGTAACAACAAATAGAAATATTTATTAAAATATGAGATCAAGTTTCTGACTAGGCACACTTATGGTGTGTCGAAAAGAGGCCTGATGGGCGGAACAAACAAGGTAAGTATGGCACAGTGAAAATATCAAAATATATATATATAAATGTTTGAGTGCAATAAATGTTCAATGTACAAGATTAAATTCTCAACTCCAATCAATTTATGTTTCAGGTTTTCAAGCGTAAATTCAGTTTCAAGTTCCAGTTCATCAACCAAAGGTAAGTATAGGTTAGCTTTAAGTTCCAGGTAAGTTTTAGTTTTAAGATTATAGTTTAACTTGTGACGAAATTGTTCAAATGTTTTTCCTTTACTCCTACACACAGTTCCTATTATCATTGGCCAATGGATAAAAGGTAAGATTGTTCACTCACACGTGTCAGGGCCCTGAGGTAACCTTCCAAGGTGATGTGGCGATTGTGGCGGTATTTGTCCAGCTGGTGTCCAAGGGTCTTGCAACCGGGCAATCGTGAATAAAGAAGATGGGGCAGCAGCTCTGATGTCCAAGGGTCTTACAGGGCTGTGCCGATTGGGGCGGTTTGGGGGATGACTCTAGCAGTTTTACTGATTCAAGGGCAGGGCTCGCAGTGAATAGCGTACTGAATATCTGACGGGGACTGGCAGTTTAGGGGGCGGCTCGCTGGTTTTGTTCAGGGAGTTCCCCCTCTGCTCCCTCGACGGACGGGTGGCTTCCAGGTGGAGACGCCTGATTGGCTCCCTCCGCCGAGGGAGGGACGCTCGAGGTGGAGACAGCGTCTTTGGTTGAAGGGGGGGGGGGTGACGTCACCGTGGAGCTGACCACAGACCCGAAACCGTGCAATGCTGGTCGCGAGTGACTATGCCGGCTTCGGATCGGAAGGAAATTAATTAAATTAATCCAGCCTCATCACTGGGAAGGGGTCCACAGTGAGCGGAGGCTCACAGTATCCTCTCCACCTTTGAGGAGATTTTCTGACGAGAAAAAATATCAATAAGTAAGTACATATTTCACAGACATGTTTGCTAAGAGCAGAAACACCCTGCTTCCACTCGACAATAGTTTTGATCTTGAAATATGGCTGCTAAAATATTTTCCAACGGTACCTATTCACGAGTTGGTATGTACCTCAAATTTTGAGCGGACAATGTAAAAGTGAAGTGATTAGTTATCACCTATTCTCGTTCCTGGTATTTTTCACCTACCTACACGTCTATGATCGGAAATGTAGTTTGCATACCTAGTTGTTACCACATCTGAAGAAAAATCCATATATTATGCAAATAGGCCGCTTAACTTGAATGCAATTTTCCTTTAACATGATCTTTTCTCGGTATGCAGTACGTCCTGAATCACTTGGACGTCTTGTAACACTGCCCTACTTTTTTGAATTATGGCGCGTTGAATATCCAACGCTTTCATGATAACCTGCTCGCTTGATCAAGTTCTTTCGGTCTTCCGAAAGAAAATTCCATTCCTGAGAAGCTTTATTTCTTCATTTAAATTCTCATGTCTAAGTTTCACGTTTATTATATTTTTATTTCGCTCTCTAAAGATGTTAAACTTCTATTTTTCTGAAATTTATTAATCAAAACTGGTGGTCCATTGAAGTGAGCGCATTGCACTTCATGTTTACAACGTTATCGCCTCATTTATATTAATAATTTTATTTTAAAATCAACAATATATTTTTTGAGAGCGATTCAAGTAGTATTCCAATGTGTTTTTAATTCCAATTTTTAATGATTATTCGTATGTGGAGGACCGCTAGGCTCACTGTTGACACCAATATGGCGGCATGTCATCAGTGCTGTGCTGTGTTGTGGTGAGTGGAAATTTTCACATTTTTCACTATATTTTATGCGTTTTTTCGTTAAAATTTCTTATTGAATCGTTTCGCTAACACCAAACCTTCAAATTGAATAGTTTCAACGCCGTTTTGACTGCTCAAATTTGCCACGAGGCAGCTTCCTTTTAGGTCCCTCGTCCCTCTCCTCCCCGCTGTTCCAAGTCGCTATTTTGTGTATCGAACGGAGCAATAATTCATTTTGTAAGTCGACATTTCAATAATTTATATAACTTTGTGTAGAATTTTTTTGATATTTCACTTCAAAAGCTCTCTTCCCAGCAAGCCTGATCCGAAATTGTTTATCAGCACTTAATTAATTGCGCGTTGGAAATCCCCTTCTTCTCTCCTCGTTTTCACTTTTGTCGGAAGATTCCTCATCTTTTGTGGTGTGCTTTATCTTACATAATTAACATTTTCCACCGTAAATTTCCTTCAGATCGATTTTTATCTTGATCTTACGCGTGTAATTTGTGGTCCAGTATTTTCGTGATTTTTCTTCCGATCCGAAATCCGTTCTCCCCCGGTCCCCCAATAACGACTTCCCCCTCGTTCAATTCAGGTCAGTCCTTGGTGCCAGCGCATCCGACTAGTCTAGGATTCCTTTGCCGATCCCTTTTCACTCGGTGAGTATTCTGTGTTTTTCTACATAATTCTGTAATATTCGGACGATTTACACACAATACACTCGCGTATCCAGTCGGGTGGGGAAGTGAAAATTACCAAGGTGGGTTTCCTGGTATTCGAACGTCTCTTCCTGTACCCACCTACTTACCTATCTATCCCATGTCCGTTAGAGCTGTTTTATAATTATTTTTTCTACTTATCACCTATATGTGTTTCCATTCACTCTAAATTTATATGGGAGATAATATATTAGGAAGGAAGGTACCTACCTATATAAACCTATATTATTGGTTTCATGTTTTGTATCAAATCCATACGTACTCGCCAATTCTGTATTTTTTGACATTTTATGTCTTTACTATGGCACATGAATGAAAAATCGTCACGCGGGGAGCGTTATGAGGGGAGCGTTACGCGGAAATTTCTGATGATTTTCACGTACAACCAATCGTTTCTAGGGGAAACTAACTCCCTCATTTTCCACCCCACAAAAATCGTTCACCACTCATTGGAAAGCTCTCAATTTGTTAAACATAAGACATAAAATGTCTCTCGTGGTTGCGTTTAGTATCCTAGTAGTAAGCTGTATCCACCGTTTGTGTTTGTTTAGTTTATAAGTGTTTTTCCTTCAAGATTGCATTTTCAATTATTTTTGAGAAATGAATGTACTTTACCGGGGAGAAAAAGTGAGGGTTTTAAAAATCTACTGATGAACTTGAAAATTTTAGCCTTTAGATCAATATAGTTGCGAATCAGCAGGGATTTGTAGACCCCGACGACTTGAAAGAGTGAAATAGACTGAAACAAGACTACAATGCAACTTATATTAGAAACGTAAATTTGGAGACAAAATGCTGCAAATTTTCCCATCGTTCATTGATGTTCTATGAATGACCATAATCTGACGTTTTCTGAGCTTCGTAAATTCATACTTTGAAGCTAAAATGACTTCCTACTGCCCTTCAGGCACTACGTTCCACCCGATTTTGGTTTATTATTTTCAATAATGAACCATTGGAATCGACTAAGAAATTTTTTTTTAACCCCCTCAAAATTTGTTGGTTTACGTTTCAAGGTACGTAGAATCCGAAAATCGAATTAAACAATCACCGCCGTACGCCGTACGTGGCACTTTCCCCACTTAGTATTGACCGATTTTGATGAAATTCGGTATGTAGGCTCCATTTGGGGTCTAGTTGTGCTCCGAAGATTTTGGTTGACGTAGGTCACTTCTAAGGGTTGAAATTTTGAAAACGCCCTAACAAATTTGTACATCATATCGTCGGTGAAGCGGCAACATGCAATAACTCAATTTTTACCAAAATTATTTATACATCAATCTTGATACAAAATTTCCCGCCGGATCCATTGGTGAAGTCAGATTGTCGAAAAAGTTACTTGTTTCGGCGTTATTCACAATATTGCCAACATGAAATAATTCATTTTGAAAAGCAGCATGCGATAACTCTTGCTCGATGGGGACTATAACTAGCTATAACTCGGAGTGAAATGAGGTAACATGCGATAACTCTAGCTCGACGGGGACTCTAACTAGCTATAACTCAGAGTGAAATGAGGTAACATGCGATAACTCTTGCTCGACGGGGACTGTAACTAGCTATAACTCAGAGTGAAATGAGGTAACATGCGATAACTCTTGCTCGACGGGGACTCTAACTAGCTATACTCAGAGTGAAATGAGGTAACATGCGATAACTCTTGCTCGACGGGGACTCTAACTAGCTATAACTCAGAGTGAAATGAGGTAACATGCGATAACTCTTGCTTGACGGGACTGTAACTAGCTATAACTCAGAGTGAAATGAGGTAACATGCGATAACTCTTGCTCGACGGGGACTGTAACTAGCTATAACTCAGAGTGAATGAGGTAACATGCGATAACTCTTGCTCGACGGGGACTATAACTAGCTTTATCTCAGAGTGAATGAGGTAACATGCGATAACTCTAGCTCGACGGGGACTCTAACTAGCTATAACTCAGAGTGAAATGAGGTAACATGCGATAACTCTTGCTCGACGGGGACTATAACTAGCTTTATCTCAGAGTGAAATGAGGTAACATGCGATAACTCTTGCTCGACGGGGACTCTAACTAGCTATAACTCAGAGTGAAATGAGGTAACATTGCGATAACTCTTGCTCGACGGGGACTCTAACTAGCTATAACTCAGAGTGAAATGAGGTAACATGCGATAACTCTTGCTCGACGGGGACTCTAACTAGCTATAACTCAGAGTGAAATGAGGTAACATGCGATAACTCTTGCTCGACGGGGACTCTAACTAGCTATAACTCAGAGTGAAATGAGGTAACATGCGATAACTCTTGCTCGACGGGGACTGTAACTAGCTATAACTCAGAGTGAAATGAGGTAACATGCGATAACTCTTGCTCGACGGGGACTGTAACTAGCTATAACTCAGAGTGAAATGAGGTACATGCGATAACTCTTGCTCGACGGGGGACTCTAACTAGCTATAACTCAGAGTGAAATGAGGTAACATGCGATAACTCTTGCTCGACGGGGACTCTAACTAGCTATAACTCAGAGTGAAATGAGGTAACATGCGATAACTCTTGCTTGACGGGGACTGTAACTAGCTATAACTCAGAGTGAAATGAGGTAACATGCGATAACTCTTGCTCGACGGGGACTGTAACTAGCTATAACTCAGAGTGAAATGAGGTAACATGCGATAACTCTGCTCGACGGGGACTATAACTAGCTTTATCTCAGAGTGAAATGAGGTAACATGCGATAACTCTAGCTCGACGGGGACTGTAACTAGCTATAACTCAGAGTGAAATGAGGTAACATGCGATAACTCTTGCTCGACGGGGACTCTAACTAGCTATAACTCGGAGTGAAATGAGGTAACATGCGATAACTCTTGCTCGACGGGGACTGTAACTAGCTATAACTCAGAGTGAAATGAGGTAACATGCGATAACTCTTGCTCGACGGGGACTCTAACTAGCTATAACTCGGAGTGAAATGAGGTAACATGCGATAACTCTTGCTCGATGGGGACTGTAACTAGCTATAACTCAGAGTGAAATGAGGTAACATGCGATAACTCTTGCTCGACGGGGACTCTAACTAGCTATAACTCGGAGTGAAAATGAGGTAACATGCGATAACTCTTGCTCGATGGGGACTGTAACTAGCTATAACTCAGAGTGAAATGAGGTAACATGCGATAACTCTTGCTCGACAGGGACTCTAACTAGCTATAACTCGGTGTGAAATGAGGTAACATGCTATAACTCTTGCTCGACGGGGACTGTAACTAGCTATAACTCAGAGTGAAATGAGGTAACATGCGATAACTCTTGCTCGACGGGGACTCTAACTAGCTATAACTCAGAGTGAAATGAGGTAACATGCGATAACTCTTGCTCGACGGGGACTGTAACTAGCTATAACTCAGAGTGAAATGAGGTAACATGCGATAACTCTTGCTCGACGGGGACTCTAACTAGCTATAACTCAGAGTGAAATGAGGTAACATGCGATAACTCTTGCTCGATGGGGACTGTAACTAGCTATAACTCAGAGTGAATGAGGTAACATGCTATAACTCGCTTAACTTTTAATTAATTGAAAATATATGGTAAAATCAGTCAAAAATGATGAAATGGGTCTAATTTTTGATGAAATTGTCAAAAGTTTTTGTTTCGAGAAAGTAGTGTTGAATTTAGACAGTTTTTTGTGTCTCCTGAAAATTTGGGAAAATTGAGATGTAGCATGTTGCTGCTTCACCGACGATATATTGTTTTTCCATCAATTTAAGATAGTTTAGAATTTTTGGAGACCACGCGGAGCCCTGCAGGACAAACCGTTCGCTCCCTACGAGAATTTAAGGGTCGGACGTAGGATAAATCAGAAACACGAGTGTGAATCGCAAAGAGGCCCAATCACCGTTAAAATTTTAGCTGACCGAAATGCGATCGATGTTTTTCTTCAAGTTGGTTGGTGGTAACAATGGCAAAGCCGTGTTCTTTGCAGACGAGTGATCTATATAGAAAAATAATAAACCTTTGTGTAATAATTTGTAGCGTTTTCATAAGGATTATGGAATTTATACGTTGTGTTCCTAGCGTTCCGAGGTTTCTACCTAAGTTGAGGAAAATTTTAGATTGATTCCATCTAGAGGTAACGAGGTTTTCATGTAGGTTTTCGCTGGAATGTGTGGAAGAAAACCAATAGCTATTGGTTTTTCATTCATTCATTTTCATTTCATTCAACCTGGTTATTTGAAATGAAATTGTGTTTATCGGCACCACCAATAAATTCCCTATTACGAAACTTAGTTTTCTTAATCATAGTAGTATTTTCTTAATTTTCTGGGTTGACAAACGTCAGCATGATTGAGAAGTTTCTGATTTTGTCGATAACTTCTCGTATTGTTTCATGTACCGGTTGAATCTTGATGAAATCTGATCGAAATTAGACCCTTTTAACTGATGTTTGAGAAAACTCTAAAGCTAGGTACTTCTTATGTCGATGATGATCATAGGGGACACTAGATAGTGACCAGCGCTAATTCTGGAAGTTCGTTCTTAATTAGTCGGTTTTTTCGTAGTTATGCCAACAAAAATTGTTCAAAACTCTGTGGGATGCAAAATACGTGTTAGGTCTTCCATAATCAAACACAATAGGCCTACTGACTTCAACGATTAGATTAGTTTAATAATTAGCAATCAAACACAATACTTCGGTATCAACAACCCTCCGAACTTCTGTTCATAATAATCATTTCTCTCTTGAACTCTCCTGCTAACTGTCCTTGTCTGTTATTCATGGTTGCTATATGAAACTCCATGGCCAGTACGTGGAGAAGTAAGTAGGTGCTGCACTCAGACTTGGCGGAATTGGTAGGAATTAACCGGTTCCCACTCCCACATACGAGTAAACATTTTGATTTCAGGGAGCTCGAATGTTTTTCATGCTGCTCGAATACAAAAGCCTCGATAGCTATGAAGCACAGAGTAACGGAGACAAGTTAACAGAGAAGAAAGCCAACGTTAAAATGGTGTGCAAGCATTTTTGAGGCTGCCTCAGTTGCGCCATCTACTTTCAGCTAGGATTGAGGAACTACTACAGAAGTGGCGGGGGGGGGGGGGAGGCACACTCTTCATACCGCTTCTTTTCAAATCCTTTCGAATGACCAGAAATTGATAACTTTTCGTTTCATCGTCATTTAGATTTGCAAAAATTACTTGGAAATTCCAATCGAGGCGATAGATATTTTCCAAGTCGCCCTAACAATTGTTGTCCCTATTGCCAGTTGTTCAAATGTTGAATTGACAACTGCCACCCATAGAAACGTTTGAAACCCAGTGTATTATTGAAAATCGCTCGATATTTTCGTACATCGCGAATATAACTAAAGTTATCAAATTAATTACTTGGATGCGGCCGGTTACGCACCAAGGAGAAAAATATGTGATAAACAAGGTGACTAGTTGTGATGAGGTTGGGAACAAACGATCGTGAACCGGCCGTGAACGCGATCTGTTGCTTTCCGCTATAACTACGTCCTGGAGCTCCACCAATCAGAACGCTTCTCGGGCTCCCACATTCAGCTTTCAGCCCAGTGCTATGAAGCAATATGAGTTTCCTCAAAATGCCAGTGAAATCAAATCCTGGGGTATTCTTTGGTAGTGAGACCTCAACATGGTTGTACACGAGTTCATTTCTATTTGTATTATCGAAACTAATGTCCGATTTTTATGACATTTTCTGACATTACGCTTTTGCCAAGCCACAGATGTTATCCTGTTGAAATTGCAATCGCCAATCTTCTGTGATCGTACAACAAGTCGTCTTCAATACTGCAACATCGCATATCTCTTTTTTTTGTTTTTGAGATTTTTATATCGTTGGATTTCAAATTTCCCGCTCTATCGACGCTCTATCGTGTTGGCCACTAGAAGCGCGCAAAACGTATTAATGATAACACTGCTTATCTCAAATCGCCCTGGAGCACTGCACATCTCAGTCAGTACAATGGAGTTTTCGAAAAAAGAAACTCTGTAATAATGGTAACACCGCACATACGAGGTGTGTAAATAAAGTAATGTGACTGATCTTTTTTCAATTTTTTATTCAAAGAATATTATAATGCAATACTGTCTCCTTCAAAACTTACTTAGGGAACTACACTTCCTGTGTAGTTCCCTTGGGAAGCCACACAGCGCTGGAGACGGTTCTTCCAATCATCATAGCATTGCTGGAACTCCGATACTGGAATAGCCTTCAGCTGGTCGGTTACAGCTTTTTGAATGTTCGCAAGTGTCCCAAAGTGAGTTCCCTTGAGGTGATTTTTCAATCTCGGGAAGAGAAAGAAGTCACAGGGACTCAAATCTGGCGAATAAGGAGGCTGAGGAGCTACAGGAATGTTTTTACTGGCTAAAAACTGCATTGTCCTTGAAAGACTTCGAAAAAGTCTTTCGAGTGCGACCAAACATCAAAATGAACTAGGTGTTGCATCACGACAATGCACCATGTCACACTGCAATCTCAATAATGCAGTTTTGGATGATAATGATGATTGGAAGAACCGTCTCCAGCGCTGTGTGGCTTCCCAAGGGAACTATTTTGAAGGAGACAGTATTGCATTGTAATATTCTTTGAATAAAAAATTGAAAAAAGGTCAGTCTCATTACTTTACTTACACACCTCGTATCATAAGTTAAAATCGGTAATTTTGCATATCTCCGCTAGAATTTGAAAAAAATTCAAATTCTTAATTCTAGCAAGAATAGTTCATCCATAAGACGATTTAAAAAAAAAACTTGAATCCCTATTAGGACCATTTTCCATCAAATTAGCCCAGAAAATCATTGAAATCCAGTTTTTTGGCTCTCCTGAAAAGTTGACAAAAATGAGATGTGGTTCTCATGAAACTTCTCTCGTTTTAATGATCCGTTTTCGCTGCTGAAAATAATTCATGAATTTTATGGCGATACGTTCAATAACATAGTACGGTTTGTTGGGTCGATCTACATTGCTGCTGTACGTTCAATAAAAGCAAGAGTTTTTTCTGCTAATAGACGTTCTTGCTGGTCAGCTTCATTCAGTAGTTTTTGCAGCCTACGAATTCTTTCTTTTAGGTTATGTCTTAGTGAGGAAGCCATACTTGATGTTTTCCTTTCAGTATTAGTCATTTGAGCCTGCTACTTGCCTATGTTCTGTTCACTGAATGATATCATAACGTCAGCCAGTGGGCAGTATAGCTTCCACAATAGAATAACATGGACTTGAAATTCGGAGGTGCCAATTGTAGTTATACGTATCAGAGCAGTAAAAATGTTCTATTAAGAATCATGATGAACTTTTGAATGGAAATACGATTCTTTTTTTCACGTCGTTTGGGGGATAACGTTAACCCTGTCGAGAAACCAAGAAATTTGGATAACCATTAGTTTTTGGAAGTAAACCCCTAATAATATGATTTAACATTTTCGTTCCAGACTTTTAAATTACCAAATTCCTTTAATTATTACGTAACATTGAAACGGCTTCAAAACAGGATTCCAACTGAACTGAATTAGGCATGTAGCAGGTACTCTTTTCTGTTGGCTCAAGGTATCCAAAATAACGAGTGAATCAACACGCGGGAAAAACGTCCTTGAAATTCCAGCTTTCCAACGGAGCCGTTCTGTTCTATTTGACTGTTCTAATTAAAGGAATAAATCGCAGTTTTAAGCGCAAAACAAAGAAATGTTTAAGATTGAATGACCACTCTAACTCCACGTTTTCCGCGTAGTTTTCAACGCTGAATTGATAGGTCACACCCCTAATTCATTTCAATCTTCGACACATTGGTTTGGTCCATTTTGAATGACATACTCCTAACCACTTTAAACTAGATGTCATACTAGAAGTTCACGATGGTGTTGGTATTTATATCTAAACCAAAGTTGAAAAGTTTCCTTTATTTATTGCATAAGCTCTGACTTTCTTCAACAATATCAATTGTTATTTCCAAACTGTCAAGTATCGGGAATGGGGTCATCCAACAAACGCTGTTATTCCCGAGCTTTCGGAAAATTTATTTCCTTCATCAGGGCTCAAAGTAGCCACATGTGAGGAGAGAGTACCAACTCATACTCTCATTGTTTCCTACACAACAAAGCAATAGGAGTATGAGTTGGTGGGTACACTCTCCTCACATGTAGCTACTTTGAGCCCTGATGAAGGAAATACATTTTCCGAAAACTCGGTAATAACAGCGTTTGTTGGATGACCCCATTCCCGATACTTGACAGTTAGTGCGTGCCGTGGGTTGATAAACACAACATCTAATAGTTATTTCCACAGTATGTTCTTCTTTTTCATTTGAAGCGAGAGATATGCAAATGTGCTTCTTAATTTACTTATATTGGACTTAGGGTGACCTTGCTTCAGATAAAACAATGGAAATATTTTATTTTTGGATTATAACCAGAAAAATAAACAATCAGTAAAGGTCTTTTGTGCTATTTATGTTGCACCTGGATGTTCGGGGCATCAAAACTCATTAACCTAGCGACTCGTTTTACGACACCAGAAGAAGATTTTATAGTAGTTATTTAATTTAGTAGAAGAATGTGAACGGAGGAAGGAATGTCACTCCCGAGATGATGATATTCTCAATTTTTCCCAACTCTGCAACAATTTTTTCAAAAAATTCTTGATTTTTTGGTTGAGCAGTTGGGCGGTCCTTGTTTTAGGCGCTGTGATGGCTTCATCAATATTTTTAGAGCTGCAAGTTGTGTTGACTTGTAAGTAGGTGACACAGCGACGTATAACTGACAAGAGTTACGGCTGTACAAGTACGACTGTACTTGTCGCCTCTCAAAAGCCCTTTTGTTTTATTATTTTCAATAATAAGCCTTTAGAATCGAGCAAGAAAAAAAAGTTTAACTCCCCCTCAAATTTTGATGTTTTACGTTTCAAGGTACGTACGTACTCGTAGAATCCGAAAATAGAATAATAAATTTGTGAATAAAGTGTGAAGCGTTTAGTTCTTTCTAATAAACTTGATTGTGAAGGTGTGAAGACAGTATGGTGTGGTAGCTAGTACCTACCAATGGTTGGTAGGTAAAAAAAAGTTGATAGGTAAAAAAAAACGCTGCAAATCATTGCTCAAAGGTTTACTATGTTCTGTATAGATCACCCTTCTGTATAGATCACTGGTTCTCCATCAATAGCACCTAGGGTGGAGTGGGGTAAATGTGGAAATGGGGCAAATGCAGAAATGGTTTTGAAAATGGCGCCATTTGAGCGCCTTGCCTCAGAAACCTTCTCAAGGGAAAATTATACACTCAAGAAAGAGTCATTTGCAAGATAAAGTGCAAACCAGTTGGCTCAGGAAAGTTCATTTTGGTCATAAAACATATTGTTTAGTAATGCATGCATTCCAGGGGACGTCCCATTGGATAAGCATTAGATCAGTTTAACCAGTTGTTAAGAGATAAAACTGTTTCACTCGATGTAATTTATTTATTACTTTAGGCAAGAACTACTGACCCCCCCCCCCCCCACCATTATTCACCATAACATTTCTAGCGGCATGGGGACCTCGAATCTGAAGAGCATTTTAAAATCCATGATCTACGATACTCAACATGCGAATTCGAGATCACCCCCCCCCCCCCCCCCCCACAACCACCACCACCACCAATGGTGCCAGTCCGGCACCAAAGCGGAAATACGTCGTAACATTGAACTTTCATCTGTTAGTTTTGGTTTGCAGTCCGTCAAAGTTCTCATCCGTATTCAAGGTGAAACACAAAAAAAAAAACACGAAATAAGCGGTTTATGGCACCATGTCCTCGCACCATTTTGGCACCACTATTAGTTCCATGGTGGAACAGAGAATAATTCATGAAAATCCGGAGGTATAATGAGAATTTTTCCTCAATTTCAAAGCTTGGGTACAATTAGTAAGCAGTAAAGGAACCGAAATATTGAAAAATCGGATTTTTTGTGAATATTATCCCCCCACTCGCCCCCTCCCCTTGCGAATTTTGGTACTCTGGTAAAATCATGTACAACTCGGAAGTTATTTGAGTCAAACAAAAAAAGAAACACGCAAATCGGTTGGAAATTGAGGCCTGGGCAGAGTTTACAAGATTACGCACGCAAACGCACGTTTTTTAATCATTAACCCCCCCTTTCCCCCTCTTAAAATGCAAAATCCAAAATTCCGGCGCCGTAGTGCACAACTAGATAGTATTTTGCGTCAAAGGAAAAAAGAACCACGAAAATCGTTTGAGAACTAAGGCCTGGGCAGAGTACACAAGATTATGCCCAAAAACGCACGTTTTTCGAGCATTAACCCCCCCTTTCCTCCCCTTAAAAGGCAAAATTCGAAATTCCGGCGACGTAGTGCACAACTAGATAGTTTTCCGCGACGAACAAAAAAAGAACCAGGAAAATCGGTTGAGAACTAGAGCCTGTGCAGAGTACACAAGATTTTGTTACACACACACACACACACACACAGACATACACCTATGGTTTTTTTCGCGGATTTGGATTCAGAATGGTCTAAAACGGATTACTGTGTGGTTATTTTTTTTTTCTGTTGAGTGTTGTCCAACTTAACCCCAGATCGATCGCATAAGGACGCCCAAGTCTTACTGTGGGACGTCCTAAAAAGTGGAGGAGAAAAAAATTAAATATAGCGTTCTGTTCGTAGTGAAATGGGCTTTGTTTGCATTTACCCCATTAATGCAACTAAATGTTTTTATGGGATTCGCAGGCCATTTCCGCATTTGCCCTGATTAGTGGGGCAAATGCGGAAGTCCGTCGGAATTTTAAAAAACACAGTTTGGACCATGAGAAGTAAATCTTTTGTACAATTTGAAGAGTGCAACGTAATCTACGTAAAATAAGCTACTCATTAAAAAAAAGTGAAAATAGCGTTATCAAAGGAAAGTTACTGAGGATCAAAGTTGAACTATTGACATTTTGGGTCGCAATTGCCCCACTCCACCCTACCACCATCTGTATTCTCCCTTGACCTTCCCTCTCAAATTTTAGCTTCCTGCGTTCAATAGGATTGAAAATGGCTTCGGAGCTCACTCAGCTGATCAGTGCTCTTCCAGACGTCTCCAGCATTCGAGAAGATCTTCTTCACTGATCAGCTGAGTGAGCTCCGAAGCCATTTTCAATCCTATTGAACGTAGGAAGCTGAAATTTGAGAGGGAAGGTCAAGGGAGAATACAGATGGTGATAGGTGCTATTGATGGAGAACCAGTGATCTATACAGAAGGGTGATCTATACAGAAAATAATAAACCTTTGGGCAATGATTTGCAGCGTTTTTTCCCAACAATTTTATCAGGAATCACAGGGTCTCTCGTTTTTCCCGAAAAAAGGCATAGAAGAAAAGAGCACCAAAAGGTTGACTGCTCGAGAACTAAAGGAACTTACAAGTCTCCAAATGTCGAAAAGATCTAAAATATTGGTCTAAGGCACGTTTTCCTCAGTATCATAATTTATTGGGTAAGGATCTTGAGCCGATCACAGACAGAAAACGCTGCACATTATTACACAATGGTTTATTATTTTTCTATAGATCACTCGTCTGCAAAGCCACCAACCATCCAACATGAAGAAAAACATCGATCGAATTTCGGTCAGCTTTGATTTGAACGGAGGTGTAAATGTAAATGTGTAAATGTAAAGGTGTAAAGGTGTAAAGGTGTAAATGTAAATGTGTAAATGTAAAGGTGTAAATGTGTGTGTAAAGGTGTAAAAGGCCTCTTTTGCGATTTACACTC
This sequence comes from Apolygus lucorum, assembly GCA_009739505.2. Taxonomy (NCBI): domain Eukaryota; kingdom Metazoa; phylum Arthropoda; class Insecta; order Hemiptera; family Miridae; genus Apolygus; species Apolygus lucorum. The sequence continues at coordinate 3,094,616 of CM019170.2, read as the reverse complement.
GTGTTTCTGATTTATCGTACGTCCAACCCTTAAATTCTCGGAGGGAGCGAACGGTTTGTCCTACAGAGCTCCGGGTGGTCTCTAAAAATTCTATAGAATCTTAAATTGAAGGAAAAACAATACCTATATGTCAAAATTTTTTGAGTTAGGGCGTTTTCAAAATTTCAAAATTGATTTTGGAACCCCTAGAAGTGACCTACATCAACCAAAATCTTCGGGGCACAACTAGACCCCAAATGGAGCCTACATACCAAATTTCATCAAAATCGGTCAATGCTAAGTGGCAAAAGTGCCGCGTACGGCGGATGGACGGCCAAATTTTTTTCGATTTTTGGATTCTACGTACCTTGAAACGTAAACCATCAAATTTTGAGGGGGTGTTAGAAAAAAATGTTTCTTGGTCGGTTCCAAAGGTTCATTATTGAAAATAATAAACCAAAATGGGTGTTTCTGATGATGCGACTACTCTGGCATTGCGGTCTGCAACTTCTTGTGCGAGGACTTGAAAACACGAACCTTTCGGTCCTTCCGAATTATTTCATGCTTAACCCTAGGAGGTCACACATAAGTATTTGTGACATGGAGCTCACACAGGGGTACAAATGTACCCCAACTTACAAAAAATTAAAATCTTGTGTCTGTTGCCATTTTTAAATGAAATTATAGTTGCTTAAAATTCTATAAGCATCTAAACAATGATAAAAATTATTGAGGGTCCAAGAAAGTAATAGTTATATTTTTTATTGGACATTCCTGTTGAAAACCAATTTTCAAAACTGTTAAATATCGCTTCTCATTCAAAATTCGAAAATTTGTTCCTTTGTTACTTTGATTACTTTTGACTATGCAAGTTTGAAGTTATGCATCCAAATCCAATGAGTAGTTTCCTTATTTTACCACCCCAAAGATCACCCTTCTGTGATGCTCTTGAACCCCTATTCTGCTACTTATGAGCGTTCCCTTCTTCCCAATTAAAGGTCATGTGCAATATTGTTACGTAGAAATTGTAGTGGGGTAAAAAGGGCGGTTCTGGCACAGTTAATAGGCATCCCGGCAGCAGTGCTCTGTGGTATCATGTAACCTCCATGTCAACTTGACCCCCATCCCCAACCACCCTCTAATTCCGTATCAGTGCTCTGTTGTGTCATGTAACCTCCGTGGCAACTCCACCTCCTTTGTCCTCCATCTCCCAATTCATAAGGGACCATTCTCTAATTAGGATGTAACCTCCGTGGCAACTCCACCCCCTTCCCCCACCTCCTACCAATTCATAGGGGGTCATCCTACCATTCAAAAGAGACCATCCCCAATTCATAGGGAACCACCCTCCAATTCTGCATCACTTGTGGTGTCATGTAACCTCCGAGGAACTCCACCCCCCTCCACCACCTCCTACCAATTCATAGGGGGTCATCCTACCAATTCAAAAGGGAACATCCCCAAATCATAAGGGACCACCCTCCAATTCTGCATCAGCTGTGGTGTCATGTAACCTCCGTGGCACTTTCACCCCCTCACCAACAAATTGTTGTGGCTTGGAACAGTGAGGATCCAAAATTTACCTCTAACGTTTCCAGGGATAAATTTCACACTGGGGTAAATTTGTACCCCAAACAGTTAGAAAAAACATACTGGGGTGATTTTGTACCCCACCACGAAAAAATTCTCAGAGCCAACTAGACTCGGGACAGTGCGTTTCCCACTCACAGGGGTACCAACATAATTCACGTGGGACCCATTCGGGCGGGAAAATTTTTTTGCGGATGTGCACCCAAAAATAGGAACAGTAGAGTATTTTTGTACTTCCCGTGTTGCCAAAACGCGAAATGTGAAAAAGAGCAGCTAGCGCGAGCACTTGTAGATGCTAACTTTCCAAGTCATTTTATTCAGACCTCCTCCGTGAAATCGTGAAAAATGAACTCCTGTGGTGACGTTAACGTGACGCTTATTTATTAAGTTGGCAAGGTTACTTTGTTGGGTGTTTACTCCTTGTCTATTTCAAATTATGTTCCCATTTTAGGTATGATATTTTTTGTTTTTGATATATTGTATCATGATGGAAGTTGTGGATGAGCTGAGTGTTGTGATGGAGCTTATGGCAGAGTGCATTGTACTGAGTATTGAGTACTGAGGAGGAACTTGAGCATGTATTCGATGTTTATTTTAGGTCTCTGCTAGAGAAAAAGTACCTCATTTCAGAAATTCTACGTTCGGGCGTTTTCAACTGAGGACCATGGCAAAAAAGGAAGTTTCAACTTTCGTTTCAAACACCAGGATATACCAAAACTGACTTGAGGATTTAACATAACCACTTGAACAATCTAGTACTCCCTTACAGATCAAATTTTCCGAAGTTTTTATCATTCAATTCAATTAATATTTCTTGATTTCTTATAAACATGATAAGAAATCCATAATAAGTATATTATAAATATTTTTTTTTGAACATTTATTTTTATTATTGGTCATATTAAATTATAAATATTTATCAATAATCAACTGAATATCAGTAATACCACTAAAATATAGATATGTACCAGTAAAATAAAGAAGTATAATGATAAATGAACAATAATGATGAAATACAATAATAAAGTAAATGAAACAATAAATGAATACAATGAACATTTACAATGAACAATGAACATTTACAATACAGTAAATGAAACAATAATGATAATTGAATTAAAATAATTTCAAAATTAATGACGAAGTGAGTAGGTAGTCCTACAAACAAATCTTTTCAGTTCAATCTTCAATATTACGTTGTGATATGATTGCTGTTTTCTGCCTTGAGTAGTCCATGGAAGAAGAAAAACAACTCCATCTACTCAGAGGTTATCCTCACGTAGCACACCCTCGCGTAGACAACCGATTTTTTCAAACGCCAAAAGTTGGTGGGAGTAGGTACGTGTGAAACGAAACGGCAAGTACAAAAATACTCTAGTGTGGTACTGCTGTACCCCTGTGTGAGGTCCGAGGGTTAAATCTATGTAAGCCCTTGTTTGTCAAATTTCAAGGGGAATCGATTGGAGGGCATCTCTCGAATACCCTCCAAGTTCTTGTGAAATCGGACCATTTCCATTAGGCGATAAATTTGGTAGGTCCGAACCCGCATAATTCCTTGTAAACGCCATCCAAATCTGATCGAAGCAGAACTGACTTGAAACTATTTCAACGAGGAGGTAAAATCTAGAATGCGTGAGGAAAATTGTCGTTTTAGCTGGGGATTTTGACCTTGAAAATGAAAACTTATAATTCCTGTGGTGAATACACTTCTCTAATGAATCATTTTTATCTTATCTGTTCCAGCTTGTGTAACTATTAGACTAGAAACAATTGAAGCAACGATAATTATCAAGTATTGCAAAAAGTCTACAAAGCAAAACTACCTAAAGAAAACAACACAATCGAACCCAGCAAGCATTGAAGACATCTGAGGATTGTAACCAACTTTAATTTCTAAAACTTATTTTACCAAAACCTCGAAACCCCCCACTGCTATCGAACTTTTCTTGAAAAAAAAATTGTACAAAGCTTATGTGTTTTGAAGTGCTTTTGTTTATAATTATATAGTGTGATAAGACGCTAAGGAATACTTCTGTAAATTTTAATTTTCCCCCCTTCGGCTTTTAATAGCCAAGGGGAAAACTTTTTTGTTTCTCGAAACCAGATAAGATTGGAATAGTGGCTTTATTTCTATTTTAAGGAAGACTATTCTGTGATAAAACCATTAAGTGACGATTCTAGTTTGATAAAACTTCTCGTGGTAAGGCTCACGAGAACAAATTAAGAAACTAAGAACAAAATAAGAAAAAAATTATAAAAAACAACAAAAAAATACAAAAAAAAACTAAGTAACTAAGGTAAAAAAGTAATGAATTTTTTGTGGTAATTTTAAAATTTTGAAGTCTGGATCCTGTTTACCTTGAATAATTCCCCTGTCTGCAAATTAGAGTAGTGTAACTCCCTATTGGCCCCCCCTGTCCCTTTTCCCCCCGGCAAATCGCTTTTGGTCCCCCTTTTCTCCCCTCCCTCCCGCGGATTTTTCGTCTCGAAAGAAGAAGGATAAGAGTGACTCCCAGCGAATTCTATCCCAAAGACGAAACCTTCGAAGATGTCAAGCAACTCAAATCCTCAGTGGAAGTCCTTCCAGCCGCCTCTGGACACTTCTATCCTGGACTTCAAGCCCATGCGGGGCACCGGGTACCCCACCAGCCGCGGGTACGGCGGATCTTTCGATCCACTCATGAAAGACATGGCCAACAACCTGTTCTCCAGCTCGCAGTCTCAGTCGAACTTCTCCTACAACGTTTTCGGCTCTTCTAACAACTCTCAGGCCTCCAACAACATCCCATCAACTGTACCAAGGTATCTAATTACGTGGTAGTAATTCACTAGCCATTAGATATTGCAATCGAAGTGTTGACTTACTATTTTCTTAACCATAACCCGTATAACGTGACACCAGTGAGTATGCAAGACTCGATAGAATCCAGGAGGTACTCACCAAGGCATGTGAAAGGTGACGGGGATGGGATCAGGTAACAGGCTAGACTGGCCGAATTTACGAAGGCACCTTCTTTCTCTAGTCACGCTGTGTTGCCAAATTTGCACTCTACATTATGAGTGTCCCATTCTGAGCTGTCGTTAGGGACGGCACGATACTTAAAAGTGTCGATACTTCTTTCAATACGATATTTCTCAGGAAGTATCAATACACGATATCTTTTCAGTACCGATATTATAAGATATCGATACTTCGATAATATCGGCTCAATGTATCGATACCACCGATATTTTCAAAAAAGAAAAATTCTTTGAGTTTTCCAGGTTTTCCTGGGTTAATTTTCGACTTTTTCCATGGTTCTAAATCATTTAAAACAGCATAAATCACACCTTCACAATCAAGTCTATTAAAAAGAACTAAACGCTTCACACTCGATTCGAAATCATAAACTCAATTTTAAATGCTTGCATACGAGTCTGCCAAAGCAAAGACATGAAAATGTCAATAATCCACCTAAATTTTGCAAACCAAATGAAAACCCCAATAAATGAGAAATATCAATATTATCAATATATTAATAAAAGCCATTAATTTATAATGTAATGAAATCCAATAATTTAAACTGTATTAAAAGTCGAACATCTGAAATGTAATAAAAACAATCACAATCAATCACGATCAATTTCACATTTATTCCAATTTTTATTTGGAACAAACCTCTGTTTAACGAAATGATTTTTTTTCTTCTATTACAAATGGATAGGATCACGTAATAAATCAGTCACAAAACAAACATAATTCATAATCAAATAGTAAAAACAAAAATTTGCCGTGACCTCAAAGAACGACTAAACTTGAATTTTTTAAAAAAGTGAATAAAAAATAAAACTTGAATAAAATGAAAAGAAAACGAGCAAAATGAAAACGCAAATGCGAGGAAGGTTATTGATTATTGATGAAGAATATTAGAAGCGATATATCTTTTCAATTGAAACTATTCTGAGGTCATTGAGTATTATTCAGTGGCAGAAAAAATGTGGCATTCTTTTCTGGGTACTAATTTGGTGTTTTATTATCAGCCTACTTAGGCAAAGATATCGATAGTATCGTCCAGAAAGTATCGACATTCCGATATTTCAGACAAAAGTATCGACCTACATATTGGTATGAGTTTTACGTAAAAAGTATCGATACAAAAATCGGTATCGATACCAAGAAAGTATCGATACTCCGATATATCGGTGGTATCGTGCCGTCCCTAGCTGTCGTGTAATGAGTTAAACTTACCTGTTCCATTTACTTGTTCTCTTAGACCACTTTTCAAAATATATTGAAAATGTGGTTCTTTTTCATTTATTCAGGCTGAAAATCGTGAACTTTAATCGCTGTCTACATAGACATGAATGCGTCAAATTTACAAAAATAATATACAGGGTGTGAGCCTAACTGGTCTGCATTACTGCACGAGTCGATTCTACAACTAATTTGCAACAAAAAGTTCCTCTTAAAAACGTTTTTAGAAGCTTTTCCGAGTTATTTCAATTAAAAAAATTTGTCTCGTGATTTTGATCTAACTTCAATAAATTGGTCATAACTCCTTTAATTTACTGTGATAATTACAATTTGAGGATACGGTTGGAAAGAGCATTAAATTTCAAATTCCCTATCGGATAGATGTCTAACCTATTTTTTTGAGTCAGGGTTAAAGACAACAAAAGGCGCTCTCAAATGAAAATTTTTCGTAATTTGTGAAACCTCGAATTTTTTCAATCGCAAATTGAACTACGAGAACCAAAAATATTTTTTCGAAGTGCAAGATCGATAAAAACTTTGCTAAAATCTCGGGTTTTCAGCGGTATAGCCATTTTTATTTTTAAAGGGACATTTTTATTTGAACGCGGAAAAACGTGAACCACGCGAGTTCCTTTTATCAATTCTAATAGTAGCCTGATGAAAAATTAGAAGAAAAAAAACAAAAATTGATCGCCCAGCCGCGCAGTCTGGCTAGTTTCAAACTTTTCAAGAAACCGAATTCTTGTTCTGTTATTGGTTATTCAATGTAAGTTGTTTGAAACTTGATTCTATTCGAGTTCAATTACAAAACACCAACTTTTCAGAACGAAATCGTTTCAATTTTTAAAATTTTACAGAAGTTTAAAAGTTGTTGAAAATCTTCAGTTAAGGCAGTTGTCCAATAACTGGGTATAATCAACTTTCTGGTTCCAGTCATTGGACATCCGCATCTTAATTTCATATAGGTACCTAATTTCCAATCAATCTTGGAATGGTTTGTTGAATCTATAAAGGGTGTCTACACTAAAGATGGGCATACCTTCAGGGTTCGATTCTACAAGGTATTTCCAACAAAACATGTCTCATAGCAATTTTCTTTTAACCCACTCAAAATTCTATTTTTTTCACTTCAAAGTTTTTCTTCGCGTTTTCGACCTTACGGCACTGATATGGTCATAACTCCCTTAAATCTCCTGAAAATTCAAATCTGACTACACCGTTAGAAAGAGCGTTAAATTCACAAGCTACCTAGTGCAAAATCAAAATCTTTCAGCAATAAAATAGTTTCAAAAAATCAAGTCAAAAAGCACACTTTAAAATTTTTTTGAAACTTGACTTTCTTTGACCAAAGTTTTCACTCTAAATTCCTGCCCATTTCGATGGGCGCTCTTCGGAGAAAATATGCTCACATTGTTACCTTTCCAACGGTCTATAAGTTTTTCTTTTTACCATTCAAATTGGAAGAGTAAATGAAGTTTGAATGTCAAAAAACGTGTATCTTACAAGAAAATCCATTGTTTCAAGCGGTTTATGGTCCCCCTCGATCTCAAGACGGCTTGACGAGTTTGGTATCATTTTTTATGTAATTATTTACGCTGAATCCAATAGTGATACTTCCGAATGATTTCGACTGCTAGAAAGTGGATTTTTCGAAGAAAACCTTCGTTTTTCGTACATGAAATACGCTATATTCGTAGATATGGAAGTGATCATACCTTAATACCTTTCTACTCAACAAAAACTTCAATCAGCTAGAAATTCGGTGTTTTTATTGAGTAGAAAGGTGTTACTTTATGCTCACTACCATGTCTACGAATGATTACTTTATGTACGAAAAACGAAGGGTTTCTTCAAAAAATCCACTTTTTAGCAGTCGGAAGTATCACTATTGGATTCAGCGTAAAAAACGTCTGCCAAGTTGGGTGGGCAGTATAGCTTCCTCACTCATTGTAACATGGACGTATAGAATCAGTTGGCGAAAAACAGGAGAGGAAATGGCCTTGGAGCTCACTCAGCTGATCAGTGACCACTCAGGCACCTTCAGCATTCTCCATTGACCCTGCCTCTCAAATTTCAGCTTCCTGCGTTCAACAGGAGAGAAAATGGCCTTGGAGCTCACTCAGCTGATCCGAAGGTGCTGAAATTTATAGGGGACCGTCTAGGACCTAACCCGCACAATCCCTGAAAATTTCATCAAAATCGGACCACAGGTTAGTATAGTTTTGCCCGGGACAAGGATTGACCACAGACAGACAGACAGACCGACAGACAGACAGACACGGAACCAAAATTGTTCGGGAAGCTCTAAAACGCAAAAAGCAAGTGGAAATTTTGATTTTGGAGGACATTTTTTTTTTTCACTTCTTTCACGAATACAAAGCTTCCCTACCTTCGGTAGTGAGGAAGCAAAATTACACAGGAATTGATACCGAAATCGTCGAGCCATCTTGAGATCGAGGGGGTCCAGAAACACTGGATTTGCTTGTAAAACACACGTTTTTTGACATTCAAACTTCATTAACTCTTTCAATTTGAATGTTAAAAAGAAAAATTGATAGACCTTTGGAAAGCTGACCATTTGAGCATGTTTTCTCCAAAGAGCACCCATCGAAATAGCCAGGGATTTACAGTGAAAACTGTGGTCGAAGAAAGTCAAGTTTCGAAAATTTTTTAAAGTTTGCTTTTTGACTTGATTTTTTGAAACTATTTTATTGCTGAAATATTTTGATTTTGCGCTAGGTAGCTTAGGCATTTAACGCTCTTTATAACGGTGTAGTCAGATTTGAATTTTCAGGAGAAATAAGGGAGTTATGGCCATATCAGTGCCAGGTCGAAAACGCGAAAAAAACTTTAAAGTGAAAAAAAAGGAATTTTGAGTGGATTAAAAGAAAATCGCTAGGAGACATTTTTTGTTAGACATACCTTGTAGAATCGAACCCTGAAGTTATGCCCGTCTTAAGTGTAGACACCCTGTGTAGACTTGACCTAACACGTTTGTGTCTATCATTGATTTCATAATAACTCGTCAGATTGAGCAAACTCGAATTTTCTGTTCGTCCTTGAAATGTTCAAAGCATCCTTGCTCTATGACAGTTGTTGTAACAAAAATAGGTTTGAATTCAAAGAAAATAAAATAGGTTAGGTTCTCTTTTCATAGTTGCGTAGATTTCAACGCAGTTCGAAGTTCGTAAAGTTGTGTATTTCAAATAAATGCCCTTACAAGAAGCTCCCTTGTCTTCGATAGCGAGGAATCAAAATTGTGATAACAGGTTCGGTTTTGTTCGAGACACCTCGAAAATTCTTCACGATAACTCAAAAGGTTCCTTGTTTTGTTATTGGAAGGGCTCTTCTCCATTGTTTACTGTCATTCTCATTGCATGTGTCGGTCATCGTTACGTGTCTTATCTTTCTGATGTGTCTTAATTATCTTCCTGATGTGTTTTCTAGGGTTAAACCAGATTTCCAAAGCCAACACCGCTTCTTAATTAGCCAAAGTGTATGAGTGTGATCATTTTGTATTTCTTAATGAGGAACTGGTTTCTTGTTGCCCTTTTCTTCTTTTTGGAGCTCGCGTAGTTTGAATATAAAACTAACTGAACACGAACAGCGCATGCCCCTTACATTCTTATTGGTCATGATTAATTATTAATATGAGGTTAAATATGAGCTAAAAATCTTGAAATACGTCGCTCTTGACACTCTGAAAAGAAAGATTTTCTTTTCAAGGGATTATAGTCCCGTTCGCATCTCAGTCAGTTCCTTCAATTCCTGAACTTCAGAATTAAGGACTATTCAATTGAACAGTTTATACAGATTCGTTAGTAGGTGGATTCAACCTACTTTGTGATGGACAGCAGGTGGTTTTGTACACCTTCATTCCCTTTTTTCCAGATTCCCCATTGGGACGTTCACTGGAACTGAAGGCACGGACATGTTCAATACGGATTCCTCAAGCTCTAACAACACTTACAACAACTCAATGAGCAACAGCACATCCAACAACGATTACAACGACGGTTCGCAGAATAACCAGGGCACCAGAGAAACTGGCATAATTGAAAAGCTTCTGGTACGTGGTTTATTTCTACGTAATGCGCCTAAAAACCATATTTCACGACCCAAAATTTAAATTTAACAAAAATTGTTTCATAAAACTTTTCTGTCAAATCTACGCTCCGTGCACTTGATGTACAACCCTCCCAACAGAGGCCATGCCCAAAAGAGGAGCAAAGTAACCCCAATTTACGGTATAGATAATTAAACCGGTAGGTTATTACCAGAGACGAGTAACATTTGTCATTTATTACTGCGATTCATGTCATTTATGTCATTTATCTTAGTGGTTTATGTCACTTATCCTACCAAAATGACCATTTTATGTCATTTATAAATTATTTCATATAATTTATTTTTCAAGTTTTGGCTATCCTAGTAAGTTCTAAATCATTGTAAAACCTGGGGAAAAGGAAGGAAAACTTACAAACACGTTCTGTAGGCATAATTCCAATTCATTTCAATAATAATGTTATGAATAATTTACAAAATTTACAAGGAAAATCATTCTAGAATCATAAGAACTACGTATTTACAAGTTTAAATCATTATTAAAATATAAAATCATATGGGATTCTAGGTTTTCTACAGTAAAATTAGCTCCTTGCCGAACTCTTCAACGGTTTCCACTGCTTCTATGAGGAGCGTGTTCTGCCGCTGGAGCAATTCAATCTTGTCTGGCAGTACCCCAAAATTGCTGTCAATGTAGTGTAGTCCAATTCAGAAGCCGCCAACGCTTCCTTACCCCAAGCAATTGATTCAGCATCTTCGGAATCAAGCAATGTGAAAACCTGAAGAAAAAAAACTATCAATTAGCTAACGTTCAGCAACAATGGGCCGAACCACTTCTGCAAATAGTGGTGGATAATTTAGTGTTTACTTTGGACAAAGAAGCTGAAATTTGGCCACTCAAGTAAAGATTAAAAACTTGTAATACTTACATAAAAATGAAAATGGGACAATTCTGGTTCTTACCTCACGAATACCATTCAAGTTTTTTGCATAGTAGTTGACAGCAGTCAGCCATGTGCCCCATCGAGTGATTACGGGTTCGGGAGGGAGTGGTACTTCTTTCAGAGTACTGCGAAACAGATCCACTCTAGTAGGTGCCTTTAAAAACACCTTCTTAACCGATGATATTAATTTGTTGACATTCTTGTACTCGTCCCGTACTGTCTCTGCCACCCGATGTAGCCCGTGGATCAAGCATGTCAGGTGAAGGAGCTTTGGATACAGGCATTCCAGTCTTGGGCCATTCTAATCCGTTAAAACCCCTCATCGATGGGGTTGTTATTCTGTCTTGCTCGTAACGGACTTTGAGGACGATGACCCGAAAACGTCCGATTTATGTCATTTATTCGGAATTTTGGCGATTTATTTCATTTAATCGAAAAATTGCCATTTTATGTCATTTTAGTATGTCATTTAACATTTATGTCATTTACTCGTCTCTGGTTATTACCTACCTGTGGCGTGTTTTGGGGATGTTTTTTGGCATGTATTCGTTTGAGAATCCCAAGTTTATTTTAATGTGGTGAAAACAGTATTTTACGTTAGATTCTCGAGAGTTCTGTTTGCTATCAACGCTTCAACTAATTCATTAATATCAACACCTAAAAATTCAGATAACTTGAGTGGAGTATGCAATTTCACACGAAAAACTGTTGAACTTTGATCTATTTAAAATCTTGACACTTCACCAGTAATTCCTCCTCTTATTTGTTCCTGTAAGTTTACTTTTGTTATTGATTTGTGTTACTCACTCCTACCTATTTCATCATTGCAGCACTCATATGGGTTCATCCAGTGCTGCGAGCGTCAGGCCAGGCTCTTCTTCCATTTCAGCCAGTTTGGAGGAAATATCGAGCACCTCAAAATCGGCGATCCCGTCGAGTTTGAAATGACCTACGATCGCAGAACCGGGAAACCCATTGCGAGCATCGTTTCCAAAATCGCTCCGGAAGTGGTGAGTTTGATTGATATCGCTTCAATTTTCCCTTGATTGTTTCTCAGAGGTTTTATGATGGAGCACCCTCTTTCACAGAGAGCCTGAAAAGCATCTTTCATTGAAACGGAGTCCCAAAATTAGAGCCTTCGTCATTTATTATTTCATATTGAAATGTTGGTTTTTTCCTTTATTAGGTGAGTGTTTATTAGTTTACTGATTGTTAAAAACAATACTTAAATTTCCAAGAGTTATAGAAGTAGGTAATAGCAGATCATGGAAGGAAGATCCAATCGAACAAAAACTCAACTCACAATTCAAATGACAGATTGAACTTCTGTCTAATTTTACTAAAAATCTGAAATAAATAACTGTCGTTATGGGATCGTAACTTCACCTTCAAAATATCGATGCTTGGTGGCTTAATCAGACAATGATTCGGATTAGGGGGGTTTAAAAAGGGTTCGCAGATAGAAGAGGGACGTGGACTACCCAGCGTATGAGTAAGATTTTGACTAGAAGTCAAATCCTTGAGATTGTGGATATTTTTTCCCCAATTAGGTAGAGAGGAAAATCAATTTATTAGCGTAACCCGCCCATTAAAAAAAAAATTATATGGAAGTGTGGATTATATTATAATTTATTAGCGTAACCCGCCCATTTAAAAAAAGTTATATGGAAGCGTGGATTATAATATAATCCACACTTCCATATCACTTATATATCCACACTTCCATCTCATATTATGAGAGATCCGTGTATAATTGCTTCTGCACGAGACATTAGCGGTTAATTTTAAATTTAATTTGAAAATCTTGAAGGCATCAGCTTTGCTTTGGATGAATGAAGGATATCTCATCAGGATTTAGGTACTTCCATATTGTGTAGCTCATGTTGGGTTGTTGGACACTAAACCGAATGGTACACTAGTAATAACCTACTGACACCACCAAAAGATGTCTCTTTCGCAAGGAGAACAAAACCTCAGAGTAACGAAGACAACAGAGAAGAAATGTAACGTTGAAATGTGTGTTATGGGGGTCTCTGTCGGTCACCATCCCTTCCTCGTTCCGGGTTAGTTTAATCTCATACAAACCAGTGCTCAAAAGTTTCAAAGTTGTACCTAAATTTGAAATGTTCAAGGATTTTCGAAATACATTAGTATATCTACCAAGGGAATTGAAAAACTAAAAGATTTCCGCTAGAATCATCGAAAACTGTGACGGAGGTCAGTAAAAAATGAAAAGTTTTTACCCTTTTCCACTGGCAATTATTGTTCGATTTTGATGATGCCAGCGGCAATATCTTAGTTTTTCAATTCCCTAGGTAGATTCACAAATGAATTTCAAATGTAGGTGAAACTTTGAGCGCCAGTTCATGAGAGATTAGACTAACTCAGAACGAGGAAGGAACATCGACCGACTGAGACCCCCAGGATGTATGGATGTGAGATTGCTGGGGCTGTTCAATGGCTACCTGAGATACTACAGATTGATCAGATGGAGAGGGTTGGAGCTACTCCCGTTCCTAATTGACAATCCTCAACGCTGCTATCTCGTGGGATTAGCCTGAACTATACTTCAGAGGTGTAACGTCACCAGTACATTAGAGTATTTTTGTACTTCCCGTTTCGTTTCACACGTATCTTCTCCCACACGCGAAAAGTTCCTTGACGCCAAAAGCTAACTTTTGGCTTTTGAAAACATCGGTGTCTACGCGAAGGTGTGCTCCGCGAAGGTAACCTCAGAGTAGATGGAATTGTTTTTCTTCTTCCATGGACTACCCAAGGCAGATAACAGTAGTCATAACATTGAAGATTGAACTGAAAAGATTTGTTTTTACTAACAAACAAATCCACTTCGTCATTAATTTTGAAGTTATTTTAATTCAATTCTCATTATTATTTCATTTACTATGGGTTCCAATTTTTCTCCATTAGTTTTTACACCAGTTGGTAGGTGCAGTAGTACCTAACAACTACAGTAACCTAGTACAGTACACAACCAGGTACTGTAGGTACTGTAGTAACCTACAGTACCTAGTATATAGTAATATACTTCTTCTTTATTTATTTTACTGACATTTCGTATATGCAGTTGATTATTGATAATTATTAAATAATATCTATAATATAATATCAATAATAATAAAAATAAATAATGAGTTTAAAAAAAGTAATATTTAAAATATAACATGGATTTCTTATAATATTTATAAGAAATCCATATTATGTTATAAATATTACTTATCTTTTTTGAATTGAATAATAAAGCCTTGGGAAAATTGGGTATGTAAGGGAGTACTAGATTGTCTAAGTGGTTATGTTGAATTCTCAAGTCAGTTTTGGTATATCCTGGTGTTTAAACCAGAAATTGACAAGAACTTCCTCTTCTACCAGGTCTTGAAGTTGAAAATGGCTGAATGTAGAATTTCTGAAATGGGGTACTTAATAGAGATTTCCTAGTGGTTTTCGATACGGCGTGACGTATTACACACACACTCAACATGGAAGAATATACTTCTTCCATGCTCTCAATCCGGCGCCGAATTGTGATAAGAACACGCCATATCCAATACGGCGCCGTATTGTTACGGTCGAATAGGTCACTAGGAGGCAATCCGGCGCGCCGCATTGAAAACATGGTGGACAATCCGGTTCCAGCACACTGGATCGACCCCACTAGGAACTCTCTATTCTCTAGCAGAGGTCTTAAAAAACATTGAATACTAGCTCAAGTTCCTCCTTAGTAATAATATACTCCGCCATAAGCCCCACCATTCTTCCACAACTTCTATCATGTTACTAGGAACATGAAAAACAAAAAATATCCTATCTAGAAGAGGAACAATTTGTAGTAGACAAGGAGTAAAAACCCGCCAAAGTAACCTTGCCAACTTAACATATAAGCGTCACGTTAACGTCACTACAGGAGTTCACTTTTCACGATTTCACGGAGGGGATCTGAAAAAAATGACGTGGAAAGTTAGCATCTACGAGTGCTCGCGCTAGCTGCTCTTTTTCACGTTTCGCGTTTTGGCAACATGGGAAGTACAAAAATACTCTATCATCTTCCAGAAGTTTACATGTAATTCCAATTTCCAACCAATTACGAACTCGTGGACGGTGCGGATTAATTTTTTTTGCCCGCGATCTAAATTCTGAGCTAGGATTAATTTTAATTTATAATGATCGTATATTGATTAAATTCAGAATGATCAAACCTTATACCTCCCTATGGATAATCAACATCGAATCCATAATCGTAAACGCGAGTTGTTCAATGGGGTATTTCGGTGGGTCGGAAATTCAGGTTTTTGACCTCAAATTTGGATTCAGCGCCCTTGAAAACCAACTTTAAAGTTGTAGTATAGAGGTTTTCAAGGGCGCTAAATCCAAATTTGAGGTCAAAAACCTGAATTTCCGACCCACCGAAATACCCCATTGAACAACTCGCGTTTACGATTATGGATTCAATGTTGATTATCCATAGGGAGGTATAAGGTTTGATCATTCTGAATTTAATTAATATACGATCATTATAAATTAAAATTAATTAATAAAAATTAATAATTAATAAATATTAATATAAAAAATATTAATATAAATATAAAATATATATTTATAAAATATTAATTTATAAAATATTAATTTAATTTATAAAATATTAATATTAATATAAATATAAAATATTAATATTAAAATATTAAATAATTAATAATTAATAAAAATTGGGCTTAACCCAATGATACTATAACATGTGGTAGAAAAATTAATTAAAGAGATTACACGTTTGAAAAAGGCGGGCCGCTATAAATGCACACACACTAGGCAAGGACTATGCCGCGGACTACACCGCGCACGTGTGTTAGTAATGTTTTGTAGTATCCAAGAGGTCCTCCAAGGGTTTCTGTGCATGGATACTTTTTTCAAAGACAGTTGGCTAGCTACGTCACACCGTTCAAATCTTCAACTTTCCTTAGCTTCTCTGATTTTTTAAAAACATTTTCTCGACGAACAGACCCGATTACCGTTATTCGTGAGCCTTACTCTTTTGAAAAAAAAAAATTGACTGAAATACCCCATTCGGTTCAGTTCAAATTTACCGGGTGGAAAGAATATTACGTGGAAAGTATTGACCACGAGTATCTGAGCCGATTCATTTATTGAAACAATAAACCTCTGACATTGTTATTGTTGATCGTTAAATTCCATTCGATCCCCTCCATAACATTTTTCGAACCTCAAAGACTCCTCAGTAATCTCACTACGATTTCATAATTATCTGCACTGAGTCAGCTGGTTCGTCATAACTATTTTCGTTGTTGCCTTAGAAACATTCTTTTTCAACTCGGTGGTTTCGTTTCGTTATTCTGAAGTTTGCCTGAAGTTTATTGTTTACAGTTATACAGTTTTTGACTTGATTGAGTTGATTTACACAGATATTGACTGTTTTTGTCTTCAACTATTACGAAACGATCTGAAACATGGAAGACCCCGTAAGTTGTAGATTTGTCTTGTTTGAATCGTAAGTTATTTTGGAATTCACAACAACGTTCTATCAAGTTTAGCTTTCATCAGCCCATAATGAAAGGTCTGTATTTACCTACATATCAATCAGCAGAACACCAACTCAACATATTTTCGATAACAAATTCAACTGTGAAGAAACTTCGAGACCGTTTTTGGAAGAATCACTGCATCAAGACAGAAAGGCGTTCATTTAAAAGTGGTTTCGTCGGTTTGTTGACAGATTTATACGATAAGATTAAATGAACATCCGTCGTGGAATCCGTTTGATAAATTTCTATTTCTAAGCGTGTGGAGTTTGTTTCTATCGTGTTCTCAAATGATAACTGTTTACATTATTCAATTGGATGATACAAATGCGAATCGTCTTCCTCAATTTGTTTGTAAATAATGATTCGATGTTTCGATCTGATCAATGTTGAGGTTTCTGAATCGATATTTGTCATGAATTAGGTACTTGATTTTCAAACATTTCCTCACTCGTGAGAAACAATTTAAAATTATTTGTATAATACAAATGCATAGTTTTAGAAATGGATTTTCATATGTCTCTGAAAGTTCATTGATTGAAAAGTACGTTGATCAGAGGTTGCCAAGTAGGTACATAGGCTTTCGGAGTCTTTTTGTTTCCCCACCCTCAAACAAATTTGGGTTTTCCAAAATCAAATTTTCCAGTCGCATTTTGCGTTTCAAAGCTCTCTGAACAATTTTGGTTCTCTATCTTTCTATCCGAGGCAAAAACCAGTTCTTCGAGAAAAAACCCTTACAAAAATATACGATTTAAACGGAATTTTCAAGAAATGTGAGAGTCCTTATGAGCTTCATTTCTGTCGAACTCAAGTTAGTGTTCCTTAAACTACGCTTTCTCAGTTCATAACAAAAAAAATGCGCAAATTCAAATATTTCCAAATTTTTATTAGGCTCCAAGAAGATGGTTTATACATTTCATTGCGTTTGTATCAGTAGGAACCTAAAAGTTGGATGGAAGGAGTTGATCAACGGATGTAACTAGATAGACTGAAGGAAATTAAGACTACAGGGGAAGAACGGGCTATCTGCTGATTTTCTATTTTTGAGATAAATGAAGTTGAATGCGAAAAACAAAATAAAATCAATAGTTAGCCATCAAAAAATCTGAAAATTTGAAGTACTTGAGCTGTTACACTGGTGCATGTGATAAAATAGTCGAAATACATCCAGATTAAGTTTTACTCAAGTTAAAACGGTACAAAGTGTCCAATGTCCCGAAAAACAGCGAAAAACGGGCTATCTCTAATACGCGATGAGGGGAATGATGCAAGAAATGTTGCTAGTTGTTTCCTCAACTAGTAACCACCGTTCCTACAATGAGTTAATGTTGAGTTGGCACCTTTGCGGTCAAATCATAAACGGGGTATTCCATCAGAAAACAATAAACAATGCTCCAGGAAAAGCGATTTTATTGATACATCTCGCTGGAAACTTGCAACTTGAAAATAAAACGCTGCAAATTATTACACAATGGTTTATTATTTTCTATATAGATCACTCGTCTACAAAATCACCAACCATCCAATATGAAAAGAAAAGAAAAATAAATAAATAAAAAAAAAAATAAAAAAAAAAATCAAAATCACCAACCATTGATTGCATTTTGGTCTGCTCTAATTTGAACGGAGATTAGTCCTCTTTTGCGATTCACACTCGTGTTTTGATTTATATATATATATATTTCAATATAAACACTTAAATTTTCGTAGTGAGCGAACGGTTTGTCCTACAGAGCTCCGCGTGGTCTCAAAAAATTCTATAGAATCTTAAATTGAAGGAAAAACAATACCTTTATATCGAAATTTTTTGAGTTAGAGCGTTTTCAAAATTTCAAAATTGATTTTGGAACCCTTAGGAGTGACCTACATCAACCAAAAGCTTCGGGGCACAACTAGACCCCAAATGGAGCCTACATACCAAATTTCATCAAAATCGGTCAATGCTAAGTGGCAAAAGTGCCGCGTACGGCGGACGGACGGCCAAATTTTTATTCGATTTTTGGATTCTACGTACCTTGAAACGTAAACCATCAAATTTTGAGGGGGTGTTAAAATTTTTTTTTCTTGGTCGATTCCAAAGGTTCATTATTGAAAATAATAAACCAAAAAAATTAACATCAGGTGATTTGAAAATAAAAAATTGATGTCAGGCGAATTTTCCTGGTTTTGGTAGGAAGGTACTCCTTACTTATTTGTGCGGTAGCCGCTCATAATAGTCCTTTGCCCTCTGCTCACAAAATTTCGTCAAGTGATTCACATCATTGTATTTTTTGGCCGAGATCGGGATTCGTTTTCTGTAGGCCCTTTGTGGAAAATAAAACTCCGATGCTAGCAGGTTGCCTGTGGTGGTCGGTTTTGGTGGTGGAGCCACTCGTCCTCTGCCTCAACGTCCTCGACCCCCGCGTCCTGTTTTTTGTTGCTGAGGAAGATTCGGTGTCCCAAAACTACTTGCAAAATTTCCATTAAAGCTTTCTCGCTAGTAAACAAGGCGAGGATGACGCCCTGTGAATCACATTCTAGACTCTGATTGGGTACGGTGGGGAGAGCGACGGCTCGACGTTAGCCCGTTCTTTCGCTGTACCACTCGGATGAACACGTTCTTTCCCTGCATACGAAACACTCACCTGCTGTTTTGATGCCTTTAGACCCACTTTTTGGCTGTTTTGACCTGATGGCCGTGTTCGGCGTCCAAAAATACATAAGGAGCAGCGCCTAACTCGATTTCGAGGAAAAAGGCAGTTAGCCCGTTCTTCCCCTGTATTCTTCAAATATTAATTATGTAATTTTTGGCACATTTTGGAAATTTTAAGGATGTCAGATTCGCGTAAAGGTTCCAAAATGTCAGTTTCTGAAACGATACCGATCGGTTTATCCTTGCAAATCTGGTAATTTTTGGCAGTTTTTATTTTGGGAAATTTATTTATTTTTTTAAATGGCACCAGGGAACTAGTCCCATTTCGTTGAAAACTATCCAACCTTCTACTGCTGATCAATTACCCTTAAAAACGACTGTTTGGAAGGCAAGAGCATCATAGTTCGAGTTCGATGTTTTGCTTGCTTATGTTTGGTAAGATCCAAAGAATGTGCAATCTACGCTTATGTCATGAATCTCTACAATTATGTTCAGGTTCTGAGCGAAGAAAGAGTGACTGGAACTGTTACAACTGAACTTCGTATCACCAACTCCGACGGTACGAGTCAGGGAGACACTCAGGGTCGGATTTCCTACGAGAACCGAGGCGAGTGTTTCTTCCTCCCCTACAACAAAGACGATGTGGAGGGCAACGTCACTCTAAGAACCGGCGACAAGGTGTCCTTTCAAATTGCTACTAACCCAAGGTAATTCAGACTACTTACGTTGCGTATTGCTATAAGTATTTAATATGCTCACTAATCAGAAAAATGTATTTCCGCTGTGACTATCTTGCTTGAAAGTATCGCGAAATTGACCTTGGGTTTCACATGCAGCCAAAGTTACTCTGTTTTCCATCCTCAATGCAAAATCTCATGCAATCGGAATACTTCACGATGAATCATTAGGTATTTTCCAACCACCCTGTTCGGAACACGGCAGTCCCGCGCATGCGCGACTAGAACTAGTTCTGAACAAGTTCGGAGCAGCTGCCGGTTGGAATGAACATTTTCGGGGCAGGATATCTTGGTGCAGATAATCTGGCAGCACCTATAATCCACCCGAGTACTACTATTTTTATTCCTACTACCGTTTCTTTTCTCATTGCTATGAGATTTAACGTCTCAAAATTCCTAATTTATTTCTCCTCTGTTAACACCTTAATTTTTTCATCATAGTACCGAGGTATCTGACAACTTTAAAATTCAGCTTTTTTTAACAGAACGACCATGAATTGATTTTTTTGTCAAGTCTTGTTTGTTTCGCATCAGATGTTTTCTTTTTCATCTCTCTGTGTAGAGAGAAAATCATGTTTTTTTAAAAATATAAAATTGATGTTTGAATGCGATAAAACGTAAATTGTTTGCCAACATTGAGAATTTCTGAAATAGTTTTAGGAAAAAGAAATCTCTTTAGATGCCTTTTGAAACTAATCAGCTGAGTGAGGTCTATAGCTAATTTCTTTGCCCATTAAATCCACGAAGATCAAAAGGCTTGCCACCATATGTAAACTCCTACCTCCTCAATACCTCAATACCTCCTCATACTACCTATTCACTGTTTCTTTCATACTCAATTTCTCATATTGGTAATTATAAAAGATGTTGAGAAGATAAATATCCATGATCTTTCGTTTCTTTCGATCATGGAGAAATTGTTTCGAGATTTTCTCCTTTTTTATGGTTGGTTCATTTTGTTTAAGTTACGGTTGGTTTTTGGAACATATGCATGACCTGTGGAACAATGTTAATAAACAATAAGTTTTTGCTGGTTAAAAATGATTGAAAACTTATTTACTATAATGGTATAAGTCAAGTATTGGAATTACTTTTTCGATAAACAGGTTTTACTTACAATTTATTGTATTGTTTAAAAGTAACTTCTGGTTCCAAATTTTATTAAAAATATCTGCGTTAAGTATAGATCTGTTTTTTAAAATGTTTTCTGGAAGTTTTATGCGTCACAGTACTGTTAACAGGGAACTGACAGTAAAATTCGTCTGATCATACAAGGGAACCGTTTCTTCAAAAAACACGGAATTTTTGGCCCTGACTCCATCCACAAAACCTACCGAATCTTCTTCTAACCCATCGGATGAGCTCTCTAAATCCAAACTGCTTGAACTTGAATCAAATATCAGTGACATGACATGTTAGAAGAGAGGAAATGCAAATGACGGAGAGAAGTTGACAGTAGACAGTTGAAATCACGAATGAGGCAGGTTATTTATTGAAGAAGGTTACTGTCCAGGTCTACCTTCCAAACTTGATCGGAGCAAGTCCCCTAGGAGGTGGAACACAGAACAAGTTGCTCCGAGCAAGCCCCGAGTTCGGTTGGAACGAGTTCTCTCGGCGTTCTCCTCTAGTGCGCATGCGCAATTGTTCGGAACCTGCTCCAAACAGATGGTTGGAAAAGACCTAATATGGTCGGTTGGTACACACTATTAATGAAAACCGCGTTTTCTTCGCAGATGGATAATCCTTACAGAAAAATGATGAACCGTTGTGTAAATAATTTGCAGCGTTTTTCCATAGGATGCTAATTATGGCTATGCTAATTATGGCATGATGACTATTTTAACCCTTAATAGGGCTCTTCACACCTACACTCAAGAGCGACGTGTTTTGTTTTTGGACACCACACTCAACCGCACGAAAACACGGCCCCAGGGTTCGTTCATTCATGAGTCTACGTGTAAAGAATAAACTTACAGTTTTACCCTCACTCCTATGTAAATAGCGTGTGGAGCCAGGAAAAATTGGAAATTTTTCACCACACGCGCGATGCGTCATCAGTGCTAACTGCTATCCTGATATGGCTGTAACAAGCAATAACGAACGGGCGGTTGTTTTTAGCTGCTGCCGATTGTTTTATGTAATGTTTGTTATGTGCGGAAGAAGTTGGGAAGGAAACGTATTTGGGTGAATAGGTTCAGAGAAGAATTCAATGATAGACCACTCCTTCGAGAACTGAGGGAAAATTACCCGGACGACTTATGAATTACCTGAGAATTGATGATTCTACTAAAAAATGTGAGGTGAAAACGAGAGCCAACAACCGAGTCGAGGTAGAAGCACACTTCTAATAAAAGGAACTGATAAAAAGTTAAGAAGCAGAACAAAATGGGCGACGTGATACATAGCGGGATATTTGAATGTTTGAATCCCAACACGCCCCCCTCAAACATACAAAAAACAAACTGAATAATATTCAGTATACCTATTATGCTAGAACAAACTACAGACTTCTTACATCAAACGTAGACGTAGCTACATGTAAACATTTACTAAACACTAAAAACAGCCTTATTGAAGTTGACATGAGCCTGAGTAGGAAGGGATTTTGTGAAAACATCCGCAAGCATATCGCCCGTAGGAACATGCTCAACATGTACATTTCCCTTTGAAACATTATCCTTGATAAAATGGAAACTTACTGACTACATCGTTCTTACTAGTATGAATTGCCCCTGTATTATCAAATAAAATTTTAGGAAAAAAGTTCCTTAACTCAGTGAACAATTCACCTACCAAAAACTTCAACCATAACATTTCTTGGACGCAAAAAGCTCAGGACATATATTCAGCTTCAACAGTGCTGAGAGCAACAGAACCAAGAGTATTTTTTGGCGTTTCGAGAACCAAGAGATTAATAAACCATTAAATTTAACACAAACGCCCGCTACAAAACGCCTCTCACACAAAACACCCCCCAATCACTATCACAGTAGCCCACTAACTCGCTTGATTCCTTCTGAGAAAAACACAATTTTAGATTCATTGTACCTTTAAGATAGTGGAAGACTCTTTTGACTGCCTGCCAGTGGTGTTGGTATTTGTTATTAAATCTTGAGAGAACGTTGACTGCGTAACATATGTCAGGTCTGGATACCTGAGATAGGTAGAGAAGACAGCCTACAGCTTCCTGGTATGGAACATTCTTAGTGTCATAGGGCTCCTAATTCTACATTCGATTTAGTAAAAGAAAGGATCACAAAATTGAATGAATGTTTCATTTGAATAATATATGAAATTGCTCGGCGTGCGCTCAAAACCGTCAACCGCCCCGGCGTGCTAGCTCTGCAAGATCCACGCAGAATTGACGTTTACACAATATTACTTTTGATTCGAGACTTTAGTGTCCCGTTCAGTCGTCAACTCTAGAGTGTAGGTGTGAAGCGCCCTAGCAGTGACTAACCAAAAGTCTATTCTACTGAAAAGGCTGCCTCATGAAACAACACGACTATACTGTTGAACTACTAAGTACGAATCTGTATGTATCTTTTGGACTTTCTTCATGTTCGAATCTCATTCTCGGTTTCTAGGGGCAACCTTGGGGCTACTCACGTTCGTCTGGAGAACCCGGCTCACCCAGTCAAATACCAAGGAGTCGTCTGCTCTATGAAGGAATCTTTTGGTTTCATCGAAAGGGCTGACGTCGTCAAGGAGATTTTCTTTCACTTCTCCGAAGCAAAAACCAACGAACCTCTCGAGCTGGGAGACGACGTGGAATTCACCATCCAGGTGAGGCTACTGGATTTCTCGCTATGTAATTTAGATTTAATGGTGTGTTCCGATAATGTGTTGTTCCATTGGGTTAGAAATTTCTGACCTCAGATTTGGATTTCGAGGGTGAAGTGGCAACACGACCTAACTCATTTTTCCTGATTTTTCAGGAGAGGCCAAAATCTGATTTCTTACGATGTATAATGTAATGGGGAGCACTTTTTATTAGAAATAATGACACATACGTTGCTGGTTTCCATCTATACAAACTGAATGCTTACATTGTTTACCATTGCATAATTTGCTGAGTTAAGCTATGTTGCGTGAAGTTCCAATCGAGATAGGCTTTGTTGCTCGAACTCATAAAATTGAGATTTCTCAATTCAATGAGATAAATTATCACAAACTAGCCATCATCAGAAAAACCGTTTAAAGGTGAACAAGGTTTCTCACATCCAATAACTGGCCTCCGTTTCGGGAAAATTACTAGGGGAAAATGAGGTGACAGACAGTAATAGGCAATGAAATCATATTTTTACCAAATTGTATTTAAATTTCTGGTAAATATCGTAATTGAAAACGAACGTTTCTAAACGAAAGGAACAACAGTTATTAGAGTGTAATAACGTTACAAAACAAGAAAAAACCTTATATTTTAATAGTAATATTAGGAACATTGTATATCGCAGAGACGAGATCAATCTCTTTCTTTTCATTTCCTTCCTGCTCTGGTCTTCGTGAGGGATTTCGTTGAAAAATGGATGACAGTCATGTGCACAGAGTAACGGAGACAAGTTAACAGAGAAGAAAGCCAACGTTAAAATGGTATGCAAGCATTTTTGAGGCTGCCTCAGTTGCGCCATCTACTTTCAGCTAGGATTGAGGAACTACTACGGAAGTGGTGGGGGGAGAGGGCACACTGTTCATACCGCTTCTTTTCAAATCCTTTCGAATGACCAGAAATTGATAACTTTTCGTTTCATCATCATTTATATTTGCAAAAATTACTTGGAAAAACCAATCGAGGCGATAGGTATTATCAATGTTCCTCATGCAATTGTTGTTGTCCCTATCGCCAGTAGTTCAAATGTTGAATCGACAACTGCCACTCATAGAAACGTTTGAAACCCAGTGTATTATTGAAAATCGCTCAATTTTTTCGTACATATTGCGAATATAACTGAATGCTATCAAATTAATTACTTAGATGCAGCCGGTAGGTAACGCACCAAAGAGAAAAATATGTGATAAACAAGGTGACTTGTTGTGATGAGGTTGGGAACAAGTGATCATGAACGCTATCTGTTGCTTTCCGCTATAACTACGTCCCGGAGCTCCACCAATCAGAAAGCTTCTCGGGCTCCCACATTCAGCTTTCAGCCCAGTGGTCATGAGGCATGAACTGCTTCGAATACTGCAGATGTACTTGTCTTTCGGCATTTGTTGCCGATTGGTGTAGAGGGTGACGTACATTCGTCACATTCATTCTTGCTGTTCTTGAAAGAATTGGAACAAATATTCTGGAAAACATTGGGCGCCATCCTTTTTTTTTGTGTGTGTGTCGATTTTGATGGCACCAATCGATTCGACGTTAAACTTTGAATCTAGAAAAACACATAACGCAATACGGCCAAAAAATGAGTTAGGTCATGTTGCCACTTCACCCTCGATTTACTGGAAAACCTCACACTACTTTGTTTAAAAACGAATTGACATCATATTTATGTAAGCACTCACAGAAGCAATATTTTACCTCGGACATCACTTTTACTCACCTACCCAAGTCAGGTACTCGAGTCATTTCCAATCCGCCATAATTATGACAACTTTTTGGAAAGACATACAATTTGGAAGAACAAAATGGAAGGAAGTTACGCAGTTAGCAGATGGCATTTCATCCATGGTGGCGAGCATTCGGGTGTCCATGTTTTTGACTTGTATTGTCTGTTGCAGACCCGAAACGGAAAAGAAGTAGCATGCAACATAACGACTCTTCCTTCAGGCACAGTCGTTTTTGAGGACGTGTGCAACGAGACAGTGAAAGGTCAAGTTCTGAAACCAATTGAACGGACTGCACCGCGTCACCAAAGTACGGATCCATTGCCTGGTAGGATCCGCTACCGTGCTCCTGACCACTCAGAAGTCGAAATACCGTTTGGAGATAAAGATCAACAAGGAGAGTTCACTTTGAGGTTAGAATTCTTTAATTTTGTAGTTGATATATAAAATATACAAGAGAAATAAAATTGAACAACCGTATAAGTAGATACATACTGCCTATTTGGGGACAAGGGGATGTCTACTATTCTTCCTCCAGAGTGAACGTCGATTAGGGATTCCTGGGGTCTTGCGACTCTATAGTCTCCCCCCTTGCTGCAAGCAGCAAGAGAAAAACTCCTCCTGGGAGGGATTGTTGACACAATCAATGTCCTTGCATATTTGCAAGTCCCTGTGATAACCTACAGGTTGAGGCGCACGTCTAGCTCGCACTACCGACTATGCAGGTCGGCACCCCGAGTTTTTGACAATCCACAAAACTCACATGTCGAGTTCCATGTATCAGGGCCATCCTTGTTGGCCATGACACATGGAACCCTTCCCGGGGATACAGATGAAGTTCGTCTCCCAGGGCAGTATAAACCACGACCCCCGCGAATCCTACCTCATTTGGGGGGCAGGCAAGTTATACTTCGACAAAGTCATTGTATCGGTAGCCTGGGAATCCCCCCTCCCGCGGTACCAGTGTTGAGATAAGACTGTCTGCCAGTGAACTGGCACAGTCTCAGCCCCAGATGCCATGACTGGTCTCAGGCCCGGATCAGAGAATTTGTGCCTGACCCCACCGCTTTACTATCATCTGGAAAATTCCAGCTCGAGCATTACGAGAGCTTGATAGTGGGAGACGGTCCCCTGCCTATTTGGAGACAGCGGTGTACCTATGGTCGTTGGGGCGTCGTTGTTTGGCGGGACTTTGGACCGACCTCTGCGGGGATCGTGGGTTCAAGGCTCATCGCCGGCAGCGTTTTTCGGCGGCCGGGGCTCTCATCGCCCCCCTCGTCGCAACAACAATTTACCTGTAATAATACATTTTCAATTCTATCCCTTAATTTCCCACTTGTTAAAAAAAATTGTATTATCGGACAATTTTCAAGAATTTGATGTATTTTGACCAACCAAATGGCATAAAATTGCTAGTTTTGATCGAGATGTATGTGAATTTTCTTAATTTGATGAAAACTGGATGGATGGCTATATATTTGGACACCTCAGGGGAGAGTGGTTCTAAAAAGATAGGTACTTCAGGAGGAGGAGGAGGGGATGGCTATCGTTATTTACAAAAAAATGTTTACTTGGAATACGTTCTATCCAATGTTGGCTGGACGGAACCAGCAGCTTTTTATTCTAAATCAAATAAATAAACGAAATAATTCAAATAAAATTGTTAGCCCAATAAGACCCCCCCCCCCCCAGGAGTATCTTAATGGAATATTGATGCAAAAGGCATCCTGAGGTTTCCAATAACACGCCATCTGCTCCTAAGGTATCCAAAAAGATACAATTGAATAATTTTCTGTAGTTCTTGGATACTTCCTCAACATCTTGGGTTGTTTTTCTGTAAGATTTAAAATTAAATTTGGCTGAATAGTTGTTATAAGGTGTCTGAACTAATTTATGAAACTGACCTTTACCGTCCCCCAGTTCATGGTAGAATTGGGTCTGATTTTAACTAGATATTATCCCAGGGATCGATGTTTTTCCGGTTTGTTTTACACAATAGTTGAAGAATCAAGAAACCGAAAGAATATCGGTTTTGGCTAAAAAGTGGTTGAACAGTGATGCAGAATGCTTGAAAAATTGGACTTCCGAAAATATACCTCAGGACATGAGAGTTATAGGGTAGCAGCAATGTTGAATGACACTAATTTCCCACAATTCCACAGACACGGAGACTGGGTCGAATTCAGAATCGCCACTGATCGCCGCGACCAACTGCAGAGAGCCACCAACATCTCGCTTCTTCTGGAGTCGTTCAAAGTGTCTGGAGAAAGGCGCGAACAGGGAGCGGTGGCCGCCATTAAGGACAACTACGGGTTCATCCGATGCGCAGATCGAGACGCGCGCATCTACTTCCATTTCAATGAAGTGCTCGATGATACTACAGTCACTGTTGACACAGAAGTCGAATTTACCGTTTGCCAGGTACTAACCCAAATCTAAGAAACATTGTAAGAACGTGATCTGATGGATCTCGTTTTATTATTCAACTTTCCCCATATGAGATGGTATAGGTAATGGTTTATTAAGATTTGATCAATTATAGCACACTAAAAAGGTGTGGTAAGGAGTTCGGCTAGCGGTACCAGGATATTGCTGGCATCGGTTCGCCTTAGGTTAGGGTAATATAGATTCATTCAGTACCGCAGTACTTCAGTACCTATTCAGAGCTCATCAAGGTGGAATTTATATGGGAGTTTGATTTTACTGCTATGCAAGCGTCGCTCAGTACCTGACCCATACGGGTAAGATAGCCCATTGAGTTGAGGAACAGTGTATATAAGAAGTTTGCGCTAAAACTGATCAATTTTAACTTGTATGAATTTAGATTGAATTTGCCAAGGTTTTAGGGTCTTCAGTAAGTTGTGAGCAAGAGGCTCGTTTCTTAAGAGTACTACGTTCAATACATTCCACCAGACTGTGTGAATGGCCTTAGGAAGCAGAATACTTATAGGATTATTTATTATCTTAAGATTATAATAGGTAAAAACTGGGTGGTGTTCGAACACGAACATCTTTCACTCATCCACGGATACTAGAAGACACGGTAGGGGCCACGAGATCGGCCGCTCTGGGTGGTGACGTCATAAGTACCCTCGCTCCGTCCGCACCTTCACTGTTTCTTACGGTTATCGAGCATTTTTCGAACATAGTCCTAATTTCATCAGGGTTTTAACCCTGCAGTGGTAGGGCACGTAAACCTTACTTGTTGTCAGGGAAAAATCACTCTCCATCAATCATCTGTCTGCATGATTGAAGTGGTTCCTCATTCTAATCCTCTCAAGGGTAGTTGTCCTTTACTTACATTATTCTCTCCGTCCTTTCTTAGCTTCCTGTTTGAAGGACCCAAGTCACTTACAATTGCTCGAATTTTAAACCCAGTATTTTCGATCAGCTTGATTGCTTCGAACAAAAGCTTCGTGGTAACCGGTGTATCGAAATCGAAAAATATCGGCTGTATCCACTTGCCGACTAAACTTCTTACTATCATGACTTGAACATTATAGTGTGGTCCTCTGATGATTTCTTGTCCAGAATCTTAACATACATCACTGGCGACCTTCATTTCGTCGAAACACAACACTACATCTGTCAAAATTTGTGAATATTGATGATTGGGCTTTGAATACTTGGAAACTCAAATCAAGGAATCCTGGATGGATTGAAATTTGGCGTAAACGTCGTTTAATTGAGTTTTCACTGGGAGGGGAATTTTCATTACATTCCTGACGAACTCGAGAGCTTTAAATGAAATGCATCTAAAGTTGCAGCCATGGCAAGATCATCACTTGACCATTGGGTGCACACTCCTCTAATTAATTCTGTTGCTGACGAGGAAAACTTTTCTTCAAAAATCCGTGACGTATTTTTGAGCTGAGAAATTTCGATATTAGCGGATTTTAATTGCTCTTTTAGGATTCGTATTTCTTCCTTCAGTTTCGAGTTTTCTGCAGTAAGGAAAAGTATTTCTGCAGTATCTCCCGCACATGAACTAATTAGCAATAATTGATCTGTTGGTTCATCTGCATTTGAATCTGAAAGTGGATCTGGGTCAGTGGTCAGGTGGTGTATGTTCTGGGTCAGGTGGTGTATGTTCTTCAACAGAATTTTGTATGAGGTACCTCGTTACGATTGGCCTGTTTTTCAGCTCGCATTTTACGGTTATTGCAGAGCAGTTGGTTGTGGTGCAGATGAGATTTGACCAGTTGGTAAGAATAAATGTGGCACTGCATCAGCCTTTAATTTATTTTTTATATTACCTCTCGGCAGTCCCAATAATTCCCTCCGAAAATCTAACTCACAATCTGATTTGTCGAAATGTTTGGAACATACTCGAGCAGAGTTGACGTTGAAAAAGTCGGCTCGTTTACGGGCGGCGACCCATCTCTTCCTGGTGGCATTTTCTTTGGGAATCGTTAAGAAGCTCAATTCTTGTTCTTTCGAATGAGATGTACATCCCGCAATTGCACAGCAAACCATAATGAACGAAAACTAAAATGAAGACAGTAAGTAGGAACTATGTCAATGGAAGGTCGAACAGAACTTAGAATAACGTTTACAGGGCTGCGACGTGAGGGTGGGTACTTATGACGTCGAGGCACTTGGGGTTTCCCCGACCTCGCGGCCTGTGGCCCCTACCGTGTCTTCTAGTATCTGTGATTCATCCTTTCAGTAGGGAGACTTAAGAGCGCTGTCTTACGTCTAGCTGACAACTTGCAGTAAGCTAGAATATTTTGACGTTTTTGCTGGTTCCCGATTCCTTGTAGTCTTCGGGTTTGAATTTCCTGCCAAATCGCCGGAAGGCAGGGGGAAGTCGCTCATCTATTCAATAGGGATGCCTTTGACAGAGCTCTTCTGCGATCAGATCTTTAGCAACAGCACTCGTACCAAATTTTTGCTCTTGTTTTTGCTTATTCTATTAGCAGGTTGGGTTATCGCGTTTTTGGGGTTTTACTAAAAACATGCATGTGTTTGTTTCTGACCTTGGAACACATGAAAAGCGTTTTCCTCCCTCCTCTCATTTCAGATTACGAAAACGTTGAAAAAATGTTCTCTATCATAGATCACCCCAAACTAGGAGGTAAAAAAAGTGTCGCTGGAACTGATAATTCTTCAGGTTGGGGCGTTTTTTAACTCCGCTCCACATTAGTAGGTGAGGCAATAAGTCGCCATTGGCGAAAGCACCAGAATCAATTCTGACCTTTGCTTTGGAGGACAGCTGATGACGTCCGCGACTCCAGTTGGGCGGAAATTCAACCTGAGAGAGATGAGAGGGATCATCATAATCTCTGACTTTAACGGAGAACTATAGTTACAAATACTAACTGTTTCTGAGGGTGAAAAGGTCTGACAGGTTTACTATTTTAACCCTCCAGTGGTAGACCTCTTCTCATCCCACAAATGGTAGACCCAGGAGCGCGGAGCTCTTTCGGTACTTCCTCCCGAATAGTCAATATTTATCATATTTTTGAATAGTTTTCGGTCTGAATGTTATATTCAACTCATCTCCTGGTGTATCTAAAGGTGTTCAATGAAAAACATATTGGTAAAAACAGTTTTTTATTAAACTCAGGAATACGCAATGGTAAAAATAGGTTTTTTTAACCCTTGTATGTACTCCTGCTGTGCCTATCGAATACTGAACGTTTTTATATACTCGAGTTGCATTTATCAGTGGTAAGGAAGGTGTTACAAAAGATGAAGAATTTTGTTATTGAAATGATAACATTCACATTGAATTGGAACAGTCTGAATTTGTGTTGGAAAATTCCGAATTTGACCTTTAAGGACTGCAGCCATTACTTGAGGCCAGAAGAGCGCTCAGTCATTTTATACGAGATTAAAAAAAACTGTCGGAGCTACGAACTACAATTTCCTTATGTAGTTTCCCCTCTCACAACTCGATGCACACGAGGAACCCAGTCAGCCGAATTACTTCCCCGGTAATCAACTAAGCAGAGTGGCGCAGTGGAAGCGTGCTGGGCCCATAACCCAGAGGTCCGTGGATCGAAACCACGCTCTGCTAGGAAATTTTTTTACTCCATTCCAACAAAATACGAAGCCCAGTAGGGGAAGGACCGTGTACCTTGGGTAGATTTTCTTCATTGCTAAATTTGGGGTAGTTCACGTGGTTTTTTGTTTTGGAGTTTTTTCAAGATAT